>SZWC01026617.1:0-32114 GCA_023375785.1 Penium margaritaceum
TCTCTCTCTCTCTCTCTCTCTCTCTCTCTCTCTCTCTCTCTCTCTCTCTCTCTCTCTCTCTCTCTCTCTCTCTCTCTCTCTCTCTCTCTCTCTCTCTCTCTCTCTCTATCTATCTCTCTCACTCTCCCTCTCTCTCTTCCTCCGTTGTTTTAACCCCCTGACTCCTAATATATTATGTATTCGTGGACTCACTCTTTTGTTTTTTCAGCACAGAATTGTCGGAAATATTTCTCTGGTTTGTTCATTCGTTAACGAGAAAAACATATGCATTAAGATTGGACGTATGCTTGTCCTGTGTTTCTGTTATTGTGATAGGTTTGTATTGAAGCCTATTTGTTTGCGAACATATAGGTGTCTTATATAGTTGCCCGTGCAAGATAATGTTCGCGCTCGCTCAGGCCAACCTAGTTATTGACATGGTGTTTACGTAGGTCGAAGAAGGACGGCTGTCAATATATGTTATCGACGAGCAGGATAGGCTGTTGTCTCACTGTCCTATTGCCGTCGGAAGTCACATGAGGTCCTCATCCCGTTGCAAGGACCCCCCTAGTGCGAGGCATAGTGTATATGGGTCAGTGCGACCGATTCGTATGGACAAGTCCACTTATCAAACACTGAGTGTGCAATTCTGTACAGTTCTTCTCCGAAATGGTTTGCGATGTTATCCATCGGGAGAGGTACCTGGTTTGCGAAGCTCAGAAGTTCGCAAGTTATACATAAGATTCACCTCGAGAATACATCTTCTTGTTTCTGGCGAGCAGGCTCTTAGTCCTAGCGGGACCAAAAACTGCTGTGGATGAGGACTCGTTCTCTTAGAATGAAACACATGTTGTCGACAATGTTTCTAGCAACTTGTGAAGAATGAATGTCTGATTCGGTGAATCAGTAGAAAAGTTGAACAATTTCATTGTGATATCCTCTCTGTTTTTTCTAATAACAAAAAATTTCTTGCTTTGTGTTCACGTCGCCTAAAACAAATTAATCGCCATTACTCGACACTGTTTCTTTCTATTGCAAGAGCGTTCGTCAATGAAAGCACAGTCCAAACTTGTCGATGTTCGTAAAAGTTTGTAACGGTTCTCGAAGTAATATGCGACATGGACAGGACCTTAAGTTTAGTTTTTCAGGTTGAATCACAATACCTTCGGCAAATACGTTTTTGGTTTCTTGTCGCTTATCGTGGATGAAAAATTTCCGTAGTTTGCTGTGTCAAACTTAAGTATTCTCTTTCGCGGAATATGTCTATCGCACACTGAGTGCGTGATAAGTGCACTTTCACACATGTTTCGAGCGCACTCGCCACATGCACTACCCCCATACTCTGGAGGTATCTCCAGAGACCCTTCCAAGGACTGCAGCGAAGAATATGTCATTGCAGGCAATGTCAAACATATTGGCTATGACCTTCCACTGTCGTCGGCAGGCAGAAGGCCGTCGAGAACGATTGAAAACCGGTCCGTCGCTGCTCGGAACGACCGACCGGACGGTTTCAACGTCCGAAAGAACGAGATGCATAACGTATGATTCCTTGTTTTACTTTTACAATACACAATCCCATTCCGTACGTCTCTACATCAGGAGGCCGATTATAGATTTTAAAGGCTGCAAAAAGCATGTAAAAAATACTTCACGCTGGTCAAACTTTTTAAATCAGACTCCAGATATGATTACATTTTTATGTTCGGTAAATTTTTCGACCACAAAATGCTTGGCCCTAAATAGGTAACATAAAAACTTACAACTATGTAGAAAAACCATGTAATTTTACCAAAATAATTTCCTTTCTAGATGTAAAATTTATAATACATATAAGACAAAATTCAAGACACATGAGACGAATGAGCGCACTGAGTGCACTTTGAGTGTACTTTTGTATGGTGACTAAGTGCACTAGCCACATACACTAACCCCACGCATTAGGGTCCCTCCTAATAAGAGAAACTCTTTACCATAAAAGACAAAAAATATGTTCTTGGACACTTGAGACCAATTAACACACCGAGTGCGTTCTTAGTGTACTGTTGTATGGTGACTGAGCGTACCGGCCACATTCACTATTCCCACACACTGAGGTCCTTCATAACAAGAGTATCATTTGACCATGTAGGACAAAACACAATGTGTGCTTGGACACATGAGACAAATCAGCGCACTGAGTGCGCTCTTAGTGTACTTTTATATGGTGGGTGAGCGTACTTCCCACATACACTAGCCACACGCACTGGGGTCCTTCCTAACAAGAGAAGTTCCTCGCTACATAGGACAAAATGATGAACGTGTACCTGGAAATATAAGTCAAATGAGCACACTGAGTGCATTCTTAGTGTACTTTTATGTGGTGACTGAGCACACTTTCCACATACACCAGCCCCACGCACTAGGGTCATTCCTGAGAAGAGAATGGTTTGAGCATACAAGACAAAAGTACACTCTTTCCATACATTATGAAAGGAGTGTAGGCAGGGATGTACAGACGTCCCTTTAAGGAGATCACACTCAAGGCACACACTAAAAAGGGAGTGTATGAAATGACCACGATTAACCATACCCCTTGCGCCTGCACCTTTGCTCCGGCGCCTGTGCAACTGTGCCTGTGTGCCTGCGCCTGTGTGCATGTGCCCGTGCGCCTGCGCCCGTGCGACTGCGCCTTTGCACCTGCGCCTTGCACCCGCGCCTTTGCACCTGGGCCTTTGCGCCTGCTCCTTTCTGCCTGCGCCTTTGTCCCTACGCCTTTGCAACTGAGCGTTTGTGCCAAAACCTGTGTGCCTGCGCTTGTGCGCCTGTGCCCTTGCGCCTGTGCCTTTACGCCTGCGCATTTGTGCCTGCGCCTTTGCCCCTGCGCCTCTGCCCCTGCATCTTTGCGCCTGCACCTGCGCCTTTGTGCTTGCGCCTGTGCGCCTGCACGTATGCACCTGTGCCTGTGCACCTGTGCCTTTATGCCTGCACCTTTGTCCCTACGCCTTTGCACATGTGCCTTTGCGCCTGCGCCTTTGTGCCTGTGCCTTTGCGCCTGCGCCTTTGTGCCTGCGCCTTTTCATGTGTGCCTTTGCGCCTGCGGCTTTGCGCCTACGGCTTTGCGCATGCGCCTTTGCGCATGTGCCTTTGCGCTTACATCTTTGTGCCTGTGCCTTTGCGCCTGCTCCTTTGCGCCTATGCCTTTTCCCCTGCGCCTTTGCCCATGTGCCTTTGCGCCTGCACCTTTGCGCCTTCGCCTTTGCGCTAGCGTCTTTGCGCCGGTGCCCGTGCGCCTGCGCCCGTGCACTTGCGCCCGTGCGCCTGCACCTGTGCACCTGTGCCTTTGTGCCTGCACCTTTCCACTTGTGCCTTTGCACCTGCGCCTTCGCTCCTGCGCTTTTGCGCCTGGGCGTTTGCGCCTGCGCCTATGCGCCTGCACCTTTGCGTCTGTGCCTTTGCACCTGCACATTTGCGCCTACGCCTTTGCCCATGCACCCTTGCCACTGCGCCTTTGAACCTGTGCCTTTGCGCCTGCGCCTTTGCGCGTGTGCCTTTGCACTTGTACTTTTGCGCATGCACCTTTGGGCCTGCGCATTTGCGCCTGGTCGTTTGCGCCTGTGACTTTGCGCCTGTGACTTTGCGCCTGCACCTTTGCGCCTGCACATTTTTGCCTGTGCCTTTGCACCTGCGCCTTTGTGCCTGCTTCTTTGCGCCTGCACCTTTGTGCCTATGCCTTTGCGCCTGTGCCTTTGCGCCTGTGCCTTTACTCCTACACCTTTGCGCCTGCGCCTTTGGATCTGCGTCTTTGCACCTTTGCGCCTGTGCCATTGCGCCTGCGGCTTTGCCCGTGCACCTTTACGCCTGTGCCTCTGCGTATGCTCCTTTGCGCTTGCTCCTTTCCGCCTGCGCCTTTGCACCTGCACCTTTGTGCCTGCGCCTTTCTGCCTGCGCCTTTGCGCCTGCGCCTTTGCGCGTGTGCCTTTGCGCCTGAGCCTTTGTGCCTGCGCCTTTGCGCATGCGCCTTTCTGCATGCGCCGTTGGGCCTGCGGCCTTCGCACATGTGCCCTTGCGCCTGTACCTTTGCACCTGCAGCTTTGCACCTGCGCCTTTGCGTGTGAGCCTTTGCACCAACACCTTTGCACCTATACCTTTACGCCTGCGCCTTTGTGCGTGCGCCTTGACGCCTGCGCCTTTGTGCCTGCTCCTTTGCGCCTGGTCCTTTGTGCTTGCGCCTTTGCGCCTGCACCTTTGCGCCTGCGCCTTTGCGCCTGCACCTTTGCACCTGCGCCTTTGCGCCTGCGCCTTTGCACCTGCGTCTTTGCGCGTATGCCTTTACGCGTGCGCCTTTGCTCCTACGGCTTTCCGTCTGTGCCTTTGCGCATGCACCTTTGCACCAACGCCTTTCGGCCTGCGCCTTTGCGCCTGCACTTCTCCGCCTACGCCTTTGCGCCTGTGCCTTTGCGCCTGCGCCTTTGCGCCTGCGCCTTTACGCCTGCGCCTTTTCGCCTGTGCCTTTGCGCCTGCGCCTTTGCACCTGCGCCTTTGCGCCTGCGCCTTTGTACCTTGGCCTTTGCTCCTGGCCCTGTGCGCCTGCACCTTTGCGCTTGCTCCTTTGCGCCTTGGCCTTTGCGCCTGCGCCTTTGCGCCTACGCCTATGTGCCTACACCATTGCGGCTGTGCTGTTGGGCCTGCGCCTTTTTGCGTGTGCCTTTACGCCTGCGTCTTTGCGCTTGCGCCTTTGTACCTGCACCTTTGCGTCTGTGCCTTTGCGCATGCGCCTTTGCCCCTGCACCTTTGAGCCTGCACCTTTGCGCCTGTGCCTTTGCGCCTATGCCTTTGTGGCTGTGCCTTTGCGCCTGCGCCTTTGCGCCTGCGCCTTTGCCCGTGCGCCTTTGGCCCTGCGCCTTTGTGCCGACGCCTGTACGCCTGCGCCTGTGCGCCCGCGCCTGTGCACCTACGCCTGTGCGCCTGTGCCTCTGTGGTTGCGCCTTTGTGCCTGCACCTTTGCGCCTGCGCCTTTGCACCGACGCCTCTGCTCGTGCGCCTCTGTGCTTGCGCCTGTGCGCCTACGCCCGTCCGCCTACTCCTGTGCGCCTGCGCCTTTGCGCCTGCACCATTCTCTCTGCTCCTTTGTGCTTGCCCCTTTGTACCTGTGCCTTTGCGCTTGGGCGTTTGCGCCAACACCTGTACGCCGGCGCCTGCGCCTTTGCGCCTATGCCTTTAAGCCTGCGCATTTGTGCCTACGCCTTTGCCCCTGCGCCTTTGCCCCTGTGTCTTTGCGCTTGCGCCTGTGCGCCTGCACGTGTGCGCCTACGCCTGTGCGCTTGCGCCTTTGCGCCTGCTCCTTTGCCCCTACGCCTTTGCGCCTGTGCCTTTGCGCATGCGCCTTTGCGCCTGCGCCTTTGAGCCTGTACCTTTGCGCTTATGCCTTTGTGCCTGCGCGTTTGCGCCTGGTTCTTTGCGCCTGTGCCTTTGCGCCTGCGCCTTTGTGCCTGCGCCTTTCCACCTGCGCCTTTGCGCCTGCGGCTTTGCGCCTGCGCCTTTGCGCCTGCGCCTTTGCGCTTGTGCATTTGCGTCTGCGTCTTTGTGCCTGCGCCTTTGCGCCTGCTCCTTTGTGCTTGTACCTTTGCCCCTGCGTCGTTGCCCTTGTGCCTTTGCGCCTGTCCTTTGCGCTTGCACCTTTGGACTAGTGCCTTTGCGCCGGCGCATGTGCGCCTGCACCTGTGCGCCTGCACCCGTGCGCTTGCACTTGTGCGCCTGTACCTTTGTGCCTGCTCTTTTGTACCTGTGCCTTTGGGCCTGCACCTTTACGCCTGCGCCTTTGCAGCTGCGCCTTTGCCCCTGCCCCTTTGCGCCTGGGCGTTTGCGCCTGCGCCTGTGCGCCTGCGCTTATGCGCGTGCACCTTTGTGCTTGTGCCTTTGCGCCTGCACATTTGCGCCTGCGCCTTTGGACCTGCGCTTTTTTGCCTGGTCGTTTTTGCCTACACCTTTGCGCATGCACCTTTGTGCCTGTGCATTTTCGTCTGTGCCTTTATGCCTAGGCCTTTGTGCATGCCTCTTTGTGCCTGCACCTTTGTGCCTGCGCCTTTGCGCCTCTACCTTTCCACCTGCGCCTTCGCGTTTGTGCCTTTGCACCTGCGCCTTTGCGCCTACGCCATTGCGCCTGCACCTTTGCACCTGCACCTTTACGCCTGCACCTTTGCGCATGCACCGTTGGACCTGCGCCTTTGCACCTGCGCCTTTGCGCCTGTGCCTTTGCGCCTGCACCTTTGCGCGTGTGCCTTTGCGTCTACGCCTTTGTACCTACACCTTTAGGCCTGTGCCTTTGCGCCTGTGCCCTTGCCCTTACTCCTTTACGCCTGTGCATTTGCACCTACTCCTCTGCGCCTGCTCCTTTGCACCTGCGCCTTTGCACCTGCACCTTTGCGCCTGTGCCTTTGCGCCTGCGCCTTTGCGCCTATGCCTTTGTGCCTGCGCCTTTGCACCTGTGCCTTTGCGCTTGCGCCTTTGCACATGTGCCTTTGTGCCTGAGCCTTTGCGCCTGCGTCTTTGCGCATGCGCCTTTGCACAGGTGCCTTTGTGCCTGAGCCTTTGCGCCTGCGTCTTTGCGCATGCGCCTTTGCGCATGTGACTTTGCGCCAGTGCCTTTGCGCCTGCACCTTTGCGCCTGCGCCTTTGCGTCCACGCCTTTGCACCTATACCTTTGCGCCTGTGCCTTTGCGCTTGTGCCTTTGCATGTGCGCCTTTACGCCTGCGCCTTTGCGCTTGCTCCTTTGCACCTTCTCGTTTGCGCCTGCGCTTTTGCACCTGCAACTTTGCGCATGCACCTTTGCGACTGCGCCTTTACGCCTACGCCTTTTTGCGCCTCCATCTTTGCGCATATGCCTTTGCGCCTGAGCCTTTGTGCTTGCGTCTATGCGCCTGCGCCTTTGTGCATGTGCCTTTGCGCCTGTGTCTTTGCACGTGCGCCTTTGGGTGTGCGCCTTTGCTCTTGCGCCTTTCCGCCTGTGCCTTTGCGCATGCGCCTGCACCTTTGCGCCTGCACTTCTGCGCCTGTGCCTTTGCGCCTGCACATTTTCTTCCTGTGCCTTTGCGCCTACGCTTTTGCGCCTGTGCCTTTGTGACTTGGCCTTTGCGCTTGCGCCTTTGCCTTTGCGCCTGCTCCTTGCCGCATGCGCCTTTTGCACCTACGCCTTTGCGCATACGCCATTGGGCCTGTGCCTTTGCGCATTTGCCTTTGCGCCTGTGCCTTTGAACCTGCAGCTTTGCACCTGCGCCTTTGCGTATGCGCCTTTGCACATACACCTTTGCGCCTATGCCTTTGCGCCTGCGCCTTCGCGCCTGCACCTTTGTGCCTGCACCTTTGCGCCTGCGCCTTTGCGCCTGCACCTTTGTGCGTGTGCCTTTACGCCTGAGCCTTTGCGCCTGCGCCTTTGGACCTGCGCCTTTGCGCCTGCGTCTTTGCGCGTGTGCCTTTGCACATGTGCCTTTGCTCCTGCGCGTTTCCACCTGTGCCTTCGTGCATGCATCTTTGCGCCTTCGCCTTTGCGCCTGCACTTCTGTACCTGCACGTTTGCGCTAGTGAATTTGCGCCTGTGCACTTGCGCCTGCGCCTTTGCGCCTGCGCCTTTTCTCCTACGCCTTTGCGCCTACGCCTTTGCACCTACCCCTTTGCGCCTGCACCTTTGTGCCTTGGCCTTTGCGCCTACGCCTTTGCGCCTGCTCCTTTGTGCCTTGGCCTCTGCGCCTGCGCCTTTGTGCCTGCACCATTGTGCCTACGCCATTGCGCCTGTGCTGTTGCGCCTGCGCTGTTCACCTGCGCCTTTGCGCCTGCGCCTTTGCACCTGCGCCTTTGCATCTGTGCCTTTGCGCATGCGCCTTTGTGCCTGGACCTTTGTGCCTGTGCCTTTGCGTGTGCACCTTTACGCCTGCACATTTGCACGTGTACCTTTGCGCCTGCTCCTTTGCCCGTGCGCCTTTGCTCCTGCGCCTTTGCACCGGCGCCTTTGCCCCGGTGCCTGTGCGCCTGCGCCTCTGCGCCTGTGCCTGTGCACCTGCGCCTGTGCACCTGCGCCCGTGCGCCTGCGCCCATCCGCCTGCGCCTGTGCGCCTGCGACTTTGTGCCTACGCCCGTGCACATGCGCCTTTGTGCATGCACCTTTGTGCCTGCGCCTTTGCACCTGTACCTTTGTGCCTGCTACTTTGCGCCTGCGCCTTTGTCCCTGCGCCTTTGCCCTTGAGTCTTTGCGCCTGCGCCTTTTCGCTTGCGCCTGTGCGCCTGCACGTGTGCGCCTATGCCTGTACACCTGTGCCTTTGCGCCTGCACCTTTGCCCCTGTGCCTTTGCACCTGCGGCTTTGCGTTGTGCCTTTGTGCCTGCGCCTTTGTGCCTGTACCTTAATGCCAGCGCCTTTGCGCCTGTGCCTTTGTGCCTGCGCCTTTGTGCCTGCACCTTTGCACCTGCGGCTTTGTGGCTGCGGCTTTGCGCCTGTGCCTTTACGCTGTGCCTTAGCACCTGCGCCTTTGCGACTGCGCCTCTGCGCCTGCGTCTTTGTGCTTGCGCTTTTCCGCCTGCTCCTTTGTGCCTGCGCCTTTGCCCGTGCGCCTTTGCCCCTGCGCCTTTGCGTAGCCCGTACACCTGCACCCGTGCGCCTACACCTGTGCGTTTGCGCCTGGTCCTTTGCACCTGTACCTTGCGCCTGCGCCTTTGCACTTGTACCTTTGTGCCTACGCCTTTGCCCCTGCGCCTTTGCACCTGGGCGTTTGCGCCTGCACCTGTGTGCCTACGCCTGTGCGCCTGCACCTTTGCGCCTGTGCCTTTGCGACTGCGCATTTGTGCCTAAGCCTTTGCCCCTGCTCCTTTGCCCCTGTGCCTTTGCGTCTGCGCCTTTGCGCCAGCGTCTTTCCGCGTGTGCCTTTGCACGTGCGCCTTTGCTCTTGCGCATTTCCGCCTGTGCCTTTGCGCATGCGTCTTTGCGCCTTTGTCTTTGCGCCTGCACTTCTGCGCCTGCGCGTTTGTGCTTGTGCCTTTGCGCATGCGCCTTTGCGCCTGCGCCTTTTTGCCTATGCCTTTGCGCCTACGCCTTTGCACCTACGCCTTTGCGCCTGTACCTTTGTGCCTTGGCCTTTGTGCCTACGACTTTGCGCCTGCTCCTTTGCGCCTTGGGCTTTGCGCCTACGCCTTTGTGCCTGCACCATTGTGCATGCGCCAATGCGCCTGTACTCTTGCGCCTGCGCCTTTGCGCCTGCGCTTGTTCACCTGCGCCTTTGCGCCTGCGCCTTTGCACCTGCGCCTTTGCGTCTGTGCCTTTGCGCATGCGCCTTTACGCCTGAACCTTTGTGCCTGTGCCTTTGCGCCTGCACCTTTGCGCCTGCGCATTTGCACCTGTGCCTTTGCGCCTGCGCCTTTGCCCGTGCGCCTTTGCTCCTGCGCCTTTGCGCCGGCGCCTGTGCTGCTGCGCATGTGCACCTGCGCATTTGTTCTTGTACCTTTGCGCCTGTGCCTTTGCACCTGCACCTTTGTGCCTGCTCCTTTGCACCTGCGTCTTTGTCCCTGCGCCTTTGCCCTTAAGTCTTTGCGCCTGCGCCTTTGCGTTTGCGCCTCTGTGCCTGCACATGTGCGCCTATGCCTGTGTGCATGTGCCTGTGCGCTTGCGCCTTTGCGCCTGCACCTTTGCCTCTGCGCCTTTGCGCCTGCAGCTTTGTGCTTGTGCCTTTGTGCATGCGCCTTTGCACCTGTGCCTTAATTCCTGTGCCTTTGCGCCCGGGCCTTTGCGCCTGTGCCTTTGCGCCTGCGCCTTTGTGCTTGCACCTTTGCACTTGTGGCTTTGTGCCTGCAGCTTTGCGCCTGCGCCTTTACGCTATGCCTTAGCGCCTGCGCCTTTGTGACTACGCCTCTGCGCCTGCGTCTTTGTCCGTGCGTCTTTGCACCTGCTCCTTTGCGCCTGGTCATTTGCACCTGGTCATTTGCGCCTGGTCGTTTGCGCCTGGTCGTTTGCGCCTGGTCGTTTGCGCCTGGTCGTTTGCACCTGCACATTTGCGCCTGGTCGTTTGCGCCTGCGCCTTTGCACCTGCACCTTTGCGCCTGCGCATTTTTGCCTGTGCCTTTGCGCCTGCGCCTTTGTGTCTGCCTCTATGTGCTTGCATATTTGCGCCTGCGCCTTTTGCGTGTGTGCCTTTGCGCCTGCGCCTTTGTGCCTACGTCTTTGCACCTGCGCCTTTGCGCCTGCACCTTTACGGCACCGCCTTTGCGTTTGCACCGGTGCACCTGCGCCTTTGCGCATGCTCTGTTGGGCATGCGCCTTTGCACCTGCGCCTTTGCGCCTGTGCCTTTGCGCCTGCACCTTTGTGCCTGCGCCTTTGTTTCTGCACCTTTGAACCTACACCTTTGCGCCTGTGCCTTTGCACCTGTGCCTTTGCACCTGCGCCTTTGCGCCTGCGCCTTTGCGCGTGTGCCTTTGCGCCAGCGCCTTTGCGCATGCGCCTTTGCGCCTGCGCCTTTGCGCATGCGCCGTTGGTCCTGCGCGCTTGTGCCTGTGCCTTTGCGCCTGCGCCTTTGCGCATGCGCCTTTACGCCTACGCCTTTGCGCCTGCTCCTTTGCACCTGCTTCTTTGCGCCTGCGCGTTTGCGCCTGCACCTTTGCGCCTGCACCTTTGCGCCTGCGCCTTTGCGCGTGCGTCTTTGCACTTGCGCCTTTGCTCTTGTGCCTTGCCCCATGTGCGTTTGCGCATGCGCCTTTGCACCTGCGCCTTTGTGCTTGCGCCTTTTTGCCTGTGCCTTTGCGCCTACGCCTTTGCGCCTGCTCCGTTGTGCCTGCACCTTTTCCTTTGTGCCTGTGTGTTTGCGCCTGCGCCTTTGCGCCTGTGCCTTTGCACCTGCTCCTTTGCGCCTTGGCCTTTGCGCCTGCACCTTCACGCCTGCGCCTTTGTGCCTGTGCCATTGCGCCTATGCTGTTGCGCCTGCGCCTTTCCGCCTTCGCCTTTGCATTTGTGCCTTTGCGCCTGCACCTTTGTGCGTGTGCCTCTGCGCCTGCGCCTTTGTGCCTGCGCCTTTGCGCTTGTGCCTTTGTGCTTGCACCTTTGCGCCTGCGCCTTTGCCCTTGCGCCTTTGACCCTGTGCCTTTGCGCCCTCGCCTTTGCGCCAGTGCCTTTCCACTGGTGCCTGTGCGCCTACGCCTGTGCGCCTGTGCCTGTGCGCATCCGCCTTTGCACCTACGCCTGTGTGCCTGCACCTGTGTGTGTGCGCCTGTGCGCCTGCGACTTTGCACCTGTGCCTTTGTGCCTGCGCCTTTGTGTCTGCTCCTTTATGCTGCGCCTTTGTCCCTGTGCCTTTGCGCCTGGGCATTTGTGCCAACACCTGTGCACCTATGCCTGTGCGCCTGCGTCTTTGCGCCTGTGCGCCTGCGCCTTTACGCCTTCGCATTTGTGCCTACGTCTTTGCCCCTACGCCTTTGCCCCTACGTCTTTGCGCCTGCGTCTTTGTGCTTGTGCTTGTGCGCCTGCACATGTGCGCCTGGGCCTGTGCACCCGCGCCTTTGCGCTTACACCTTTGCCACTACGCCTTTGCACCTATGCCTTTGCGCC
This sequence comes from Penium margaritaceum, assembly GCA_023375785.1. Lineage (NCBI taxonomy): Eukaryota > Viridiplantae > Streptophyta > Zygnematophyceae > Desmidiales > Peniaceae > Penium > Penium margaritaceum. The sequence goes on from SZWC01026617.1 coordinate 11,538, forward strand.
TGCGCCAGTACGCCAGCGCCTTTGTGCCTGCGCCTTGCACCTGCGCCTTTGCGCCCTGGCCTTTGTGCCTGTGCCTTTGCACCTGCGCCTTTGTGCCTGCGCCTTTACACCTGCACCTTTGCGCCTGCGGCTTTGCGCCTACGCCTTTGTGCCTACGCTTTTGCACCTGCGTCTTTGGTCCTGCGCCTTTGCGCCTGCTCCTTTGCGCTTGTGCCTTTGCCACTGCGCCTTTGCCCATGTACCTTTGTGTCTGTGCCTTTGCACCTCCGCCCGTGCGCCTGCACCCGTGTGCCTGCGCCTGTGCGCCTGTGCGCCTGTTCCTTTGCACCTGCGCCTTTGTGCCTGCGCCTTTCCGCCTGCGCCTTTGCGCCTGCACCTTTGTGCCTGTGCCTTTGCACCTACGCCTTTGCCCATATGCCTTTTCGCCTGGGCGTTTGCGCCTGCGCCCGTGCGCCTGCGCCTATGCACCTGCACCTTTGCGCCTGTACCTTTACGCCTACACATTCGCGCCTGCGTCTTTGCCCCTGCGCCTTTGTCCTTACGCCTTTGCGCCTGTGCCTTTGCGTTTGCGCCTTTGCGCATGTACCTTTGCGCCTGCGCCTTTCGGCTTGCGCATCTGTGCCTGGTCGTTTGCGCATGCACCTTTGCGCCTGCACCTTTGCGCCTGTGCATTTTTGCCTGTGCCTTTGCGCATGCGCCTATGTGCCTGCTTCTTTGCGCCTGCACCTTTCCTCCTGCGCCTTTGCGCCTGTGCCTTTGCGCCTGCGCCTTTGTGCCTGCACCTTTGCACCTACACTTTTGCGCCTGTGCCTTTGCACCTACGTCTTTGCGCCTGCGCCTTTGCATCTGCACCTTTGCGCCTATGCCTTTGCACATGCGCCATTGGGCTTGCGCCTTTGCACCTACGCCTTTGCGCCTGTGCCTTTGCATTTGCACCTTTGCACCTGCGCCTTTGAGTCTGCGCCTTTGCACCTACACCTTTGCGCCTGTGCCTTTGCACCTGCCTCTTCGCGCGTGCGCCTTTATGCCTGCGCCTTTGCGCTTGATCCTTTGCGCCTGCTCCTGTGCTCCTGCGCCTTTGCGCCTGCACCTTTGGGCCTACACCTTTCCACGTGTGCCTTTGCACCTGAGCCTTTGCGGCTATGTGGTTGCGCCTGCGCCTTTGCCCTTGCGCCTTTGCGCTTGTGCCTTTGTGTCTGGGCCTTTACGCCTGCTCATTTGCGCCTGCACCCGCGGCTGCACCCACGCCTACGCCTTTGCCCTTGCGCCTTTGCTTGTGCGCCTTTGCGCCTGCTCCTTTACGCTTGTGCCTTTGCACCTGCGCCTTTGCGCCTGCGCCTGCGCCTGTGAGCCTGCGCCTGTAAGCCTGTGCCTGTGCGCTTGCGCGTGTGCGCCTGCACCTTTGACCCTGTGCCTTTGCGCCTGCGCATTTGCGCCTGCGCCGTTGCCCATACGGCTTTATTCCTGCGCCTTTGCGCCTGCGCTTGTACACCTACGCCTGTGCGCCTACGCTTGTGCTCCTACGCCTTTGGGCCTGCACCTTTGCGCCTTCGCCGTTGCGCCTACGCCTTTGCACCTGCGCCTTTGCACCTACACCTTTGCGCTTACGCCTTTGCACCTGTGCCTTTACCCCTGTGCCTTTGCGCCTACGCCTTTGCGCCTGCCTCTTTGCGCATGCTCCTTTGCCCCTGCGCCTTTGCACCTATACCTTTGGGCCTGCGCCTTTGGGCCTGTGCATTCGCACCTTGGCGTTTGCCCCTGCGCCTTTGCGCCTGCACCTTTGTGCATGCGCATTTTTGTCTACGCCTTTGTGCCTGCCTCTTTCTGCCTGCACCTTTGCACCTACGCCTTTGCGCCTGCGTCTTTGCACATACGCCTTCGCGCCTACACCTTCACGCCTCCGCCTTTGCGCCTGCGCCTTTATACCTGCGCCTTTGCACCTATGCCTTTGCGCCTGCGCCTTTGCGCCTCCACCTATGCGCCTGCACCTTTGCGCCTGCATCTTTACGCCTGCGCTTTGGGCCTGCGCCTTTGGGCCTGCGCCTTTGCGCCTGTGCCTTTGCGCCTGCACCTTTGCGCCTGCACCTTTGCGTTTACGCCTTTGCGCCTACACCTTTGCGGATGCGCCTTTGCACCTGCGCCTTTGGCTTGCACCTACGCTCCTGCGCCTTTGCGCCTGCGCCGTTGCGCCTGTGCCTTTGCGCTTGCGCCTTTGTGTCCGGCCTTTGCACCCGCGACTTTGCGCGTACACCCGCGGCTGTGCCCATGCCTGCACCTTAGCGCCTGCACATTTGCACCTGAGCCTTTGCCCCTGTGCCTTTGCGCTTGCACCTTTGCGCCTACGCCTTTGTGCCTGCGCCTTTGCACTTATGCCTGTGAGCCTGTGCCTGTGCGTCTGCGCCTTTGCGCCTGTCCCTTTACGCCTGCGCATTTGAACCAGCGCCTTTGCCCCTGCGCCTTTGCACCTGCGCCTTTGCACCGGCGCCTTTGCGCCTGTGCCTTTGTGCCTGCGCCTTTGCGCACGTGCATGTGTGCCTGCGCCTGTACGTCTGCGCCTTTGTGCCTGCGCCTTTGCGCCTGCGGCTTTATGCCGACGCCTTCGCACATGCGCCTTTGTGCCTGCACCTTTGCACCTGCGCCTTTGCACCTGTACTGTTGCACCTGCAACTTTGGGCGTGCGCATTTGCGCCTGGGCGTTTGCCTGCGCCTTCACGCCTGTGCCTTTGCGCCTGCACCTTTGCGCCTGCACAGGTTTTCCTACACCTTTGTGCCTGCCTCTTTGCGCTTGCACCTTTGCGCCTGTGTCTTTGCACCTGCGCCTGTGCGCCTGCGTCTCTGCGCCTGCGCTTGTGCACCAGTGCCTTTGTACCTGCGCCTTTGCGCCTGCGCCTTTGCGCCTGCGCCTTTGTGCCTGTGCCTTTGCGCCTGCACCTTTGCGCCTGTGCCTTTGCACCTGTGCCTTTGCGCCTGCACCTTTGCGCTTGTACCTTTGCGCCTTCGTCTTTGGGCCTGCGCAATTGCGCCTCGGCGTTTGCGCCTGTGCTTTTGCACGTGCGCCTTTGCGCATGCACCTTTGCATCTGCGCATTTTTGCCTGCGCCTTTGCGCTTGGACCTTTGTGCCTGCCTCTTTGTGCTTGCACCTTTGCGCCTACGCCTTTGCGCCTGCAAGTTTGCGCCTACACCTTTGCACTCGCGCCTTTGCGCCTGCGCCTTTGTGCGTGTGCTTTTCTGCCTGCGCCTTTGCGTCTTCGCCTTTGCGCCTGTACCTTTGCGCCTGCGCCTTTCCACCTGTGCCTTTGCACCTGTGGCTTTGCGCTTGTGCCTTTGCGCCTACGCCTTTGCGCATGTGCATCTGCACCTGTACCTTTGGGCCTGTGCCTTTGCACCTGTGCCTTTGTGCCTGTGCTTTTATGCCTGCGCCTTTGCGTCTCCGCCTTTGCGCCTGCACCTTTGCGCCTATGCCTTTGCGCCTACGCCTTTGCACCTCCGCCTCTGCACCTGCTCCTTTGCACCTGCGCCTTGGCGCCTACGCCTTTGCGCTTGCGCCAAAGTGCCTGTGCCATTGCGCCATGGCACTGTTGCGCCTGTGCCTTTGTGCCTGCGCCTTTCCACCTTCACCTTTGGGCCTGCGCCTTTGCGCCTGTGCATTTGCGCGTGCACCTTTGTGCCTGTGCCTTTGCCTCTGCACCTTTGCACCTACACCTTTGCGCCTGTGCCTTTGTGCCTGAGTCTTTGCACGTGCATCGTTGCACCTGTGCCTTTGTGCCTGCGCTTTTGCACCTACGCCTTTGCGCATGCGCCTCTGCGCCTGCGCCTTTGCGCCTGTACCTTTGGGCCTGCGCCTTTGGGCCTGCGCATTTGCGCCTGGGCATTTACGCCTGAGACTTTGCGCCTGGGCCTTTGCGCCTGCACCTTTGTGCATGCGCATTTTTGCCATGCCTTTGTGCCTGCCTCTTTCTGCCTGCACCTTTGCACCTGCACCTTCGCGCCTATGCCTTTGCACCTGTGCCTTTGCACCTGCGCCTTTGCTCCTGCGCCTGCACCTTTGTACCTGTGTCTTTGCGCCTGCGCCCTTGGGCCTGCACCTTTGCGCTTGCGCCTTTGCGCATGTGCCTTTGCGCCTGCACCTTTGCGCCTGCGCCTTTGCGTCTGCGCCTTTGCGCCTACACCTTTGCGCCTGCGCCTTTGTGCATGCACCTTGTGCTTGTGCCTTTGCGCGTGTGCCTTTGCGCCTGCGCCTTTGTGCCTGCGCCTTTGCACTTGCGCCTGTGAGCCTGTGCTTGTGCGCCTGCGCCTTTGCGCCTGTGCCTTTGCGGCTGCGCATTTACACTTGCGCCTTTGCCCCTGCGCCTTTGTGCCTGCGCCTTTGCACCTGCGCCTTTGCGCCTGTGCCTTTGTGCCTGCGCCTTTGCACCTGCGCCTTTGTGCATGCGCATGTGTGCTTGCGCCTGCACGGCTGCGCCTTTGTGCCTGTGCCTTTGCGCCTGCGGCTTTACGACGGTGCCTGCGCACATGCGCCTTTGCGCCTGCACCTTTGCGCCTACGCCTTTGCACCTGTACCTTTGCACTTGCAACTTTGGGCCTGCGCATCTGCGCGTGGGCGTTTGCGCCTGCACCTTCATTCCTGTGCCTTTGCGCCTGCACCTTTGCGCGTGCGCATTTTTGCTTGCACCTTTGTGCCTGCCTCTCTGCGCTTGCACCTTTGCGCCTGTGTCTTTGCGCCTGCGCCTTTGCGCCTGCGCATGTGCGCCTGCGCCTCTACGCCTGCGTTTGTGCACCAGTGCCTTTGTACCTGCGCCTTTGCGCCTGCGCCTTTGCGCCTCCGCCTTTGCGCCTGCGCCTTTGCACCTGCGCCTTTGCGCCTGTGCCTTTGCGCCTGCGCCTTTGCGCTTGTGCCTTTGCACCTGTGCCTTTGCGCCTGCACCTTTGCGCTTGTATCTTTGCGCCTGCGTCTTTGGGCCTGTGCATTTGTGCCTCGGCGTTTGCGCCTGCGCCTCTGCACGTGTGCCTTTTTGCCTGCACCTTTGCACCTGCGCATTTTCACCTGCGCCTTTGCGCTTGGATCTTTGTGCCTGCCTCTTTGTGCTTGCACCTTTGCGCCTACGCCTTTGCACCTGCAAATTTGCGCCTACACCTTTGCACTCGCGCCTTTGCGCCTGCGCCTACGTGCGTGTGCTTTTCCGCCTGCACCTTTGCGTCTTCACCTTTGCGCCTGTACCTTTGCGCCTGCGCCTTTCCACCTGTGCCTTTGCACTTGCGGCTTTGCGCTTGTGCCTTTGCGCCTACGCCTTTGCGCATGTGCTTCTGAACCTGTACCTTTGCGCTTGTGCCTTTGCGCCTGCGCCTTTGCGCCTGTGCTTTTACGCCTTCACCTTTGCGTTTGTGCCTTTGCGCATGCAACTTTGCGCCTGCGCCTTTGCACCTCCGCCTCTGCACCTGCTCCTTTGCACCTGCGCAATTGCGCATGCGCCTTTGCGCTTGCGCCAAAGTGCCTGCGCCATTGCACCATGGCGCTGTTGCACCTGCGCCTTGGTGCCTGCGCCTTTGCACCTTCACCTTTGGGCCTGCGCCTTTGTGCCTGTGCATTTGCGCATGCACCTTTGCGCCTGCGCCTTTGCGTCTGCACCTTTGCACCTACACTTTTGCGCCTGTGCTTTTGTGCCTGAGTCTTTGCGCGTGTGTCTTTGCGCCTGTGCCTTTGCGCCTGCGCTTTTGCACCTGTGCCTTAGCCCCTGCGCCTTTGCACCTGTACCTTTGGGCCCGCGCCTTTGGGCCTGCGCCTTTGGGCCTGCGCCTTTGCGCCTGGGCGTTTACGCCTACGACTTTGTGCCTGGGCCTTTGCACCTGCACCTTTGTGCGTGCACATTTTTGCCATGCCTTTGTGCCTGCCTCTTTCTGCCTGAACCTTTGCACCTGCGCCTTTGCGCTTGCGCCTTCGCACCTATGCCTTTGCACCTGTGCCTTTGCACCTACGCCTTTGTGCCTGCGCCTTTGTGCCTGCGCCTATGCGCCTGCACCTTTGTACCTGTGTCTTTGCGCCTGCGCCCTAGGCCCTTCGCCTTTGCGCTTGCGCATTTGCGCCTGTGCCTTTGCAACTGCACCTTTGCGCCTGCGCTTTTGCGTCTGCGCCTTTGCGCCTACACCTTTGCGCAAGCGCCTTTGTGCCTGCACCTTGCGCCTGTGCCTTTGCGCGTGTGCCTTTGTGCTTGCGCCTTTGCACCTTGGCCTTTGGCTTGCGCCTATGCAATTGTGCCTTTGCTCCTGCGCCAATGCGCCTACGCCTTTGCCCTTGTGCCTTTGTGTCTACGCCTTTGCGCCTGTGCCTTTGCGCCTGCACCCGCGGCTGCGCCCACTCCTGGGCCTTAGCGCCTGCACCTCTACCCCTGTGTCTTTGCCCCTGCGCCTTTGCGCCTGCACCTTCGCGCATGCACCTTTGCGCCTGCGCCTGTGAGCCTGGGCCTGTGCGCCTGCGCCTTTGTGCCTACGCCTTTGCGCCTACTTCTTTGCGCATGCGCCTGTGCGCGTGCGCCTGTGCGCCTTCGCCTTTGCGCCTGCGCCTTTACGCGTGCGCCTTTGCGCCTGCGCGTTTATGCCTGCGCCTTTGTGCCTGCGCCTTTTTGCCTGCACTGTGGCTGCACCTTTGCGCCTGCGCCTTTGTACCTGCGCCTTTGCGCCTGTACCTTTACACCTGCGCCTTTGCGCCTGTACCTGTGCGTCTGCACCTTTGGGCCTGTGTATTTGTGCCTGGGCGTTTGCGCCTTTGCCTTTAAGCCTGCACCTTTGCGCCTGCGCATTTTCGCCTGCGCCTTTTGCGCGTGCGCCTTTGTGCCTGCCTCTTTGTACACGCACCTTTGCGCCTGTGCCTTTCCGCTTGCGCCTTTGCGCCTGTGCCTGTGCGCCTGTGCCTCTTTGCCTGCGCTTGTGCGCATGCGCCTTTGCACCTGTGCCTTTTTGCCTGCGCCTTTGCACCTGTGGCTTTGCGCCTGTGCCTTTGCGCCTGTGCCTTTCCACCTGTGCCTTTACGCCTGCACCTTTGCGCCTGTACCTTTGCGCCTGCGCCTTTGGGTCTGTGCACTTACGCCTGGAGGCTTGCGCCTGCGCCTTTGCGCCTGCGCCTTTGCGCATGCACCTTCGCACATGCGCATTTTTGCCTGCACCTTTCCGCCTGCGCCTTTGTGCCCGCTTCTTTGCTTTTGCACCTTTGCGCCTACGTCTTTGCGCCTGCAACTTTGCGCCTACACCTTTGCACTCAAGCCTTTGCGCTTGTGCCTTTGCACCTGCGCCTTTGTGCCTGTGCTTTTCCGCCTCCGCTTTTGCATCTACGCCTTTGCACCTGTACCTTTGCGCCTGCGCTTTTCTGCCTGTGCCTTTACGCCTGCTACTTTGCACTTGTGCCTTTGCGCCTGCGCCTTTGCGCATGCGCTTCTGCACTTGCACCTTTGCGCCTGTGCATTTGTGCTTGTGCCTTTGCGCCTGCGCCTTTGCGCCATTGCATTCATGCCTGCGCCTTTGCGCCTGCGCCTTTGCGCGTGCACCTTTGTGCCTGCGCCTTTGCGCCTGCGCCTTTGCACCTGCACCTCTGCACCTGCTCCTTTGCGCCTGCGCCTTTGCACTTGGACCATTGTGCCTGCGCCATTGCGCCATTGCGCTGTTGCGCCTGCGCCTTTGTGCCTGCTCCTTTGCACCTTCACCTTTGGGCCTTTGCCTTTGCGTCTATGCCTTTGCGCGTGCACCTTTGCGCCTTCGCCTTTGTGTCTGCACCTTTGCACCTACACCTTTGCGCCTGTGCCTTTGTCCCTGAGCCTTTGCGCGTGCACCTTTGCGCCTGTGCCTTTGCGCCTGCACTTTTGCACCTGCGCCTTTGCGCCTGTACCTTTGGGCCTGCGCCTTTGGGCCTGCGCATTTGCGCCTGGGCGTTTGCGCCTGCGACCTTGCGCCTGGGCCTTTGCACCTGCACCTTTGTGCATGCGCATTTTTGCAATGCCTTTGTGTCTGCCTCTTTCTGCCTGCACCTTTGCACCTACGCCTTTGCGCCTGCGCGTTCGCGCCTATGCCTTTGCACCTGTGCCTTTGCACCTGCGCCTTTGCGCCTGCGCTTGCACCTTTATACCTGTGTCTTTGCGCCTGCGTCCTTGCACCTGCGCCTTTGCGCCTGCGCCTATGCGCCTGCACCTTTGTACCTGTGCCTTTGCGCCTATGCCTTTGGGCCTGCGCCTTTTCACTTGCGCCTTTGCACCTGTGCCTTTGTGCCTGCACCTTTGCGCCTACGCCTTTGCGTCTGCGCCTATGCGCCTACACCTTTGCGCCTGCGCCTTTGTGCTTGCACCTTGCACCTGCGCCTTTGCACGTGTACCTTTGCGCCTACGCCTTTGCACCTTCGCCTTTGGCTTGCGCCTATGCGATTGCGCCTTTACGCCTGCGCCGTTGCGCCTGCGCCTTTGTGCTTGCGCCTTTGTGTCTACGCCTTTGCGCCTGCACCCGCGGCTGCACCCACGCCTGGGCCTTAGTGCCTGCACCTTTACCCCTGTGCCTTTGCCCCTGCGCCTTTGCGCGTGCACCTTTGCACATGCACCTTTGTGCCTGCACATTTGCGCCTGCGCCTATGAGCCTGTGCCTGTGCACCTGCGCCTTTGTGCCTGCGCATTTGCGCCTGCGCCTTTGCGCATGCGCCTGTGCACGTGCGCCTGTGCGCCTTCACCTTTAATCCTATGCCTTTGCGCATGCGCCTTTGCGCCTGTGCCTTTACGCCTGCGCCTTCGCGCCTGCGCCTTTTTGCCTGTGCCTTTGCGGCTACACCTTTGCGCATGTGCCTTTGTACCTGTGCCTTTGCGCCTGCGCCTTTGGGCCTGTACCTTTGCGCCTGCGCCTTTGGGCCTGCGCATTTGTGCCTGGGCGTTTACGCCTTCGCCTTTGCGCCTGCGCCTTTGCACCTGCACCTTTGCACCTGCACCTTTGCGCCTGCGCAGTTTTGCCTACGCCTTTTGCGCCTGCGCCTTTGTTCCTGCCTCTTTGCGCATGCACCTTTGCGCCTGTGCCTTTCAGCTTGCGCCTTTGCGCCTGTGCCTGTGCGCCTGTGCTTCTGCGCCTGCACTTGTGCGCCTGCTCCTTTGTACCTGCGCCTTTGCGCCTGCGCCTTTACGCATGTGGCTTTGCGCCTGCGCCTTTGCGCCTGTGCCTTTCCACCTGTGCCTTTACGCATGCACCTTTACGCCTGTACCTTTGCGCCTGCGCCTTTGGGTCTGCATATTTGCGCCTGGGCGTTTGCGCCTGCGCCTTTGCGCCTGCACCTTTGCGCCTGCACCTTTGCGCTAGTGCCTTTGCACCAGCGCCGTTGCGCACACGCCATTGCGCGTGCGCTGTCGCGCTTGCACCTTTGCGCTTGCAGCTTTGCGCCTGCGCCTTCGCGCCTACGCTTTTGCGCCTGCGCCTTTGCACCTGCGCCTTTGCACCAGAACCTTTATGCCTGCGCCTTTGCACCTGCGCCTCTGTATCTGCGCCTTTGCGCCTGCACCTTTGGGCCTACGCCTTTGCCCCTGCGCCTTTCCGCCTGCACCTTTGCGCCTGCGCCTTTGTGTCTGCGCCTTTGCACCTACACCTTTGCGCCCGTGCTTTGCGCCTACACCTTTGTGCGTGCGCCTTTGTGCCTGCGCCATTGCACCTGCTCCTTTGCGTCTGCGCCTTTGCACCTGTGCCTTTGCTCCTATGCCTTTGCGCTTGCGCCTTTGCGCCTGCGCCTTTGCACATGTGCCTTTGCGCCTGCGCCTTTGCCGCTTGTGCCTTTGCAGGTGGGCCTTTGCCCCTGTGCCTTTCCGCGTGTACCTTGCGCCTATGACTTTGCGCCTGTGCTTGTGCACCTGCGCCTTTTTTCCTGTGCCTTTGCGTCTGCGCCTTTGCACCTGTGCCTTTGCGCCTGTGCCTTTGCGCCTGCGCCTTTGTGCTTGTGCCTTAGCGCCTGCACCTTGGCGCCTGTGCCTTTGCGTCTGCGCCTTTGCGCCTACACCTTTGCGCCTACGCCTTTCCCTCTGCACCTTGCACCTGCACCTTTGCGCCTGCGTCTTTGCGCCTATGCCTTTGGGCCTGCGCCTTTGCGCCTGTGCCTTTGTGCCTACACCTTTGCGTGCGCACCTTTGCGTCTGCGCCTTTGCGCCTACACCTTTGCGCCTGCACCTTGCGTCTGCGCCTTTGCGCCTGCGCCTTTGCACCTGCGCCTTTGGCTTGTGCCTATGTGCATGCGCCTTTACGCCTACGCTATTGTGCCTGCGCTTTTGTGCTTGCGCCTTTGTGTCTGCGCCTTTGTGCCTGCGCCTTTGCGCTTGCACTTGCGGCTGCGCCCATGCCTGCGCCTTAGTGCCTGCACCTTTACCCCTGCACCTTTGCCCCTGCGCCTTTGCGCCTACACCTTTGTGCATGTGCCTTTGTGCCTAGGCATTTGTGCTTGCGCCTGTGAGCCTGAGCCTGTGCGCCTGTGCCTTTGCGCATGTGCCTTTGCGCCTGTGCATTTGCACCTGCGCCTTTTCCCCTACGCCTTTGCCCCTGCACCTTTGCACCTGCGCCTTTGCGCCTGTGCCTGTGCGCTTGCGCTTTTGTGCCTGCGCCTTTGCGCCTACGCCTTTATGCCTGCGCCTTCGTGCTTGCGCCTTTTTGCCTGCGCCTTTGCGCCTGCACCTTTGCGCCTGCGCATTTTCGCCTGCGCCTTTGCGCCTGTGCCTTTGTGTCTGCCTCTTTGTGCATGCACCTTTGCGCCTGTGCCTTTACGCCTGCGCCTGCGCAATTGCGCCTCTGCGCCTACACTTGTGCGCCTACGCCTTTGTACCTGTGCCATTGCACCTGCGCCTCTGTGCCTGCGCCTTTGTGCCTGTGCCTTTGCGCCTGCGCCTTTGCGCCTATGCCTTTGCACCTATGCCTTTGTACCTTCACCTTTGCGCCTGTACCTTTGCGCTTGCGTCTTTGTACCTGAGCATTTGCACCTGGGCGTTTGCCCTTGCGCCTTTATGTCTGCGCCTTTGCGCCTGCACATTTACACCTACGCATTTTTGCCTGCGCCTTTGTGCCTGCCTCTTTGCGCTTGCACCTTTGCACCTACACCTTTGTGCCTGCACCTTTGCGCCTACGCCTTTACGCCTGCACCTTCACGCCTATGCTTTTGCGCCTACGCCTTCGCACATGTGCCTTTGTGCATGCGCCTTTGCGCCTGCACCTTTGCGCCTGCGCCTTTGCGCCTGAGCCTTTGTGCATGCCCCTTTGCGCCTGCACCTTTGCGCCTACGCCTTTGCGCCTGCGCCTTTGCACCTGCGCCTTTGGGAATGTGCCTTTGTGCCTGCGCCTTTGCGCCTGTGCCTTTGCGCCTACACCTTTGTGCCTGTGCCTTTGCGTCTGCGCCTTTGCACCTACACCTTTGCGCTTGTGCCTTTGTACCTGCTTTTGCACGTGCGCCTTTGTGCCTGCGTCTTTGCGTTTGCTCCTTTGCGCCTCCTCCTTTGAACCTACACCTTTGTGCCTGCGCCTTTGTGCCTGCGCCTTTTTGCCTGCACCTTTGCGCCCGCGCCTTTGGGCCTGCGCCTTTGCGCCTGTGCCTTTGCGACTGCACCTTTGCGCTTGCGCCTTTGTATCTGCACCTTTTCACCTACACCTTTGCGCCTGTGCCTTTGTGCCTGCGTCTTTGTGCTTGCGCCTTTGCACCTGCGTCTTTGCGCCTGTTCGTTTACACCTGCTCCTTTGCACCTACGCCTTTGCACCTGTGCCCTTGCGCCTGCGCCTTTGCCGTGTATGCCTTTGCATGTGAACATGTGCATCTACGTCTTTCCGCATGTGCCTTTTCGCCTGCGCCTTTGCGCCTGCGCTTTTGCGCCTGCGGCTTTGTGCCTGCGCCTTTGCACCTGTGCTTTTGTGCCTGAGCCTTTGCACCTGCGCCTTTGCGCCAGTGCCTTTGCACCTGCGCCTTTGCGCGTGCGCCTTTGCGCCTGCGCCTTTGCATTAGTGCCTTTGCGCTTGCGCCGTTGCGCACGCGCCATTGCGCCTGCGCTGTCGCGCTTGCACCTTTGCGCTTGCACCTTTGCGCCTACGCCTTCGCGCCTACGCTTTTGCGCCTGCGCCTTTGCACCTGCGCCTTTGCGCCTGCACCTTTGCGCCTGTGCCTTTGCACCTGCGCCTTTGTATTTGCGCCTTTGCGCCTGCACCTTTGGGCCTGCGCCTTTGCGCCTGCGCCTTTGCGCCTGTGGCTTTGCGCCTGCACCTTTGCACCTGCGTCTTTGTGTCTGCGCCTTTGCACCTACACCTTTGCGCCTGTGCCTTTGCGCCTACACCTTTGCGTGTGCGTGTTTGCACCTTCGGCTTTGCACCTGCTCCTTTGCGCCTGCTCCTCTGCGACTGCGCCTTTGCGCCTGTGCCTTTCCACCTGTGCCTTTGTGCCTACGCCTTTGTGCTTGCGCCTTTGCGCCTGCGCCTTTGTGCCTATGCCTTTACGCCTGCGCCTTTGCCGCGTGTGCCTTTGCGCGTGCGCCTTTGCGCCTGTGCCTTTCCGCCTGTGCCTTGCGCCTACGCCTTTGCGCCTGCGCTTCTGCGCCTGCGCCTTTGCGCCTGCGTTTCTGCGCTTGCGCCTTTGCGCGTGTGCCTTTACGTCTGCGCCTTTGCACCTGTGCCTTTGTGCCTGTGCCTTTGGGTCTGTGCCTTTGCACCTGCGCCTTTGCACCTGCGCCTTTGCGCCTTGGCCTTTACGCTTGCGCCTTGGTGCCTGCTCCTTTGTACCTGTGCCTTTGTGCCTGCACCTTTGCGCATGCACAAGTGCGCCTGCTGTATTGCGCCTATGCTGTTGCGCCTGCGCCTGCGCCATTGCACCTGCACCTCTGCGCGTGCGCCTTTTCTCTTGCACTTTTGCATCTGTGCCTTTGCGCCTATGACTTTGCGCCTGTGCCTTTGCGCCTACGCCTTTGCGCATGTGCCTTTGCTCTTGCGCCTTTGTGCGTGCGCCTTTGTGCCTGCACCTTCGCGCATGCACCTTTGCGCCTGCGCCTTTGCGCCTGCGCCTTTGCGCCTGGGCCTTTGCGCCTGTACCTTTGCGCCTACGCCTTTGCCCCTGTGCCTTTGCGCCTGGGCGTTAGCACCTGCGCCTGTGCGCCTGCGCCTTTGGGCCTACGGATTTGCGCCTTCGCCTTTGTCCTTGCGCCTTTGCCCCTGTGTCTTTGCGCCTGCGCCTTTGCACCTGCCCCTCTGCGCTTATACCTGTGCGCCTGTGCCTGTTCGCCTACGCCTATGTACCTGCGCCTTTGCGCCTGCGCCTTTGCCCCTCCGCCTTTGCGCCTGCGCGTTTGCACCTGCACCTTTGCGCCTACGCCTTTGCGCCTGTACCTTTGTACCTGCGCCTTTGCGCCTGCGCCATTGCGCCTCGGTCTTTGCACCTACGCCTTTGCGCCTCCGCCTTTGTGCGTGCGCCTTTGTGCCTTCGCCATTGCGCCTGCGGCGTTGCGCCAACGGCTTTGCGCCTCCACCTTTCCGCCTCAGCCTTTGCGCCTGCGCCTTTGCCAATGCACCTTTGCTCCTACGCCTTTGCGCCTGTGCCTTTGCACCTGCGCCTTTGCGCCTGTGCCTTTGCGCCAGTGCCTTTGTGCTGACGCCTGTGCGCCTGCACCCGTACGCCTGCGCCCCTGCGCCTGCGCTTGTGCGCATGCGCCTTTATGTCTGCGCCTTTGCGCCTGCGCCTTTGTGCCTACGCCTTAGCGCCTGCATCTTTGTACCTACGCCTTTCCACCTGTGCCTTTGCCCCTGCGCCTTTGCGCCTGGGCGTTTGCGCCTGCGCCTTTGCACGTGTGCCTTTGCACCTACGCCTTTGCGTCTACTCCTTTGCGCCTACTCTTTTGCGCCTGCGCCTTTGCGCCTGTGCCTTTGTGCTTGCACCTTTGCGTCGGCGTCTGTGTGCCTGCGCCCGTGCGCCTGTGCCCGTGCACCTGCGCCTTTGCGCCTGAGCTCTTGCACTTGCGCCTTTGCGCCTACACCTTTGCACCTGCGCCTTTGCACCTGCGCCTTTGCACCTACACCTTTGCGCCTGTGCCTTTGTGCCTGTGCCTTTGCATGTGCGCCTTTGCGTCTAAGCCTTTGCATCTGCTCCTTTGTGCCTGTTTCTTTGCGCCTGCGCCTTTGCGCTCTTGCGCATGCGCCTTTGCTCCTGCACCTTTGCCGCGTTTGCCTTTGTGTGTGCGCCTTTGCACGTGCGCCTTTCCGCCTGTGCCTTTGCGCCTGCGCCTTTGCGCCTGCGCCATTGCGCCTGCGCCTTTGCGCCTTCGCCTTTGCGCCTGTGCCTTTGTGCCTACACCTTTGCGCCTGCGCCTTTGCAAACGTGTCTTTGTGACTGCGCCTTTGTGCCTGCGCCTTTGCGCCTGCACCTTTACGCCTACACCTTTGTGCCTGCGCCTTTGCCCCTGCGCCTTTGCACCTGGGCGTTTGCGCCTGCGCCTGTGAGCCTGCGCCTTTGCGCATGTGCCTTTGCGCCTGTACATTTGCGCCTGCGCCTTTGTCCCTGCGCCTTTATCCTTGCGTCTTTGCGCCTGCGCCTGTGCGCCTGTACCTGTGCGCCTGCGCCTGTCCGCCTGTGCCTTTGCGCCTGCTCCTTTGCCCCTACGCCCTTGCGCCTGGGCCTTTGCGCCTGCGCCTTTGCGCCTGTGCCTTTGCGCCTGCGCCTTTGCACCTGCGCCATTGTGCCTGGGCCTTTGCGCCTGCACCTTTGCGCCTCCCCCTTTGTGCCTACGCCTTTGTGCCTGCACCTTTGCGCCTATGGCTTTGTGTCTGCGCCTTTGTGCCTACGCCTTTGCGCCTGCGCCTTTGCGCCTACGCCTTTGCGCCTGCGTCTTTGTGCCTGTGCCTTTGCGCCTGCGCCTTTGTGCCTGTGCCTTTTGGCCTGCGCCTTTGCGCCTGTGCCTTTGCGCCTGCACCTTTGCACACGCCTTTGTGTCTGCGCATTTGCACCTACACGTTTGCGTCTGCGCCTTTGCGCCTGCACGTTTGCACGTGCGTCTTTGTGCCTGTGCCATTGCGCCTACTCCTTTGCGCTTGCTCCTTTGCACCTCCGCCTTACGATTGCGCCTTTGCGCCTGCGCCTTTGCACCTGCGCCTTTGCGCCTGTACCTTTGCTCCTGCGCCTTTTCCGCGTGTACCTTTGCACGTGCACCTTTGCGCCTCGCCTTTCCGCCTGTGCCTTTGCGCCTGCACCTTTGCACCTGCACCTTTGCGCCTCTGCTTCTACGCCTTCGCCTTTGTGCCTGTGCCTTTACGCCTGTGCCTTTGCACCTGCGCCTTTGCGCCTGCGCGTTTGCACCCTTGCCTTAACGCCTGCGCCTTTGCACCTTGCCCTTTGTGCCTACGCCTTTGCGCCTGCTCCTTTACGCCTGCGCCTTTGTGCCTGGGCCTTTGCGCCTGCACCACTGTGCCTGTGCCATCGTGCCTGCGCTGTTACGCCTTCGCCTTTGCACCTGCGCTTTTGTGCTTGCGCCTTTGCGCCTACACCTTTGCGCCTGCGCCTTTGCTCCTGCACCTTTGCTTCTGCGCCTTTGCGCCTGCGCCTTTGCGCCTACGCCTTTGCGCCTGCGCCTTTGTGCTTGCGCTTTTGCGCTTGCGCCTTTGTGCTTGTGCCTTTGTGCCTGCGCCTTTGCGCCTACGCCTTTGCGCCTACGCCTTTGCTCCTGCACCTTTGTGTCTGCGCCATTGTGCCTGCGCCTTTGTGCCTGTGCCTTTGTACCTGCGCCTTTGTGCCTGCGCCTTTGTGCCTGCGCCGTTGTGCCTGCGCCTTTGTGCCTGAGCCTTTGCGCCTACGCCTTTTCGCCTGCACCTTTGCACTTGCGCCTTTGCCCCTGCGCCTTTGCGCCTGGAAGTTTGTGCCTGTGGCTGTGCGCCTGCGCCTTTGCCCCGGTGCCTTTGGACCTATGTCTTTGCGCCTGTGCCTTTGTGCCTACGCCTCTGCACCTGTACCTGTGTCCGTGCGCCTGTGCGCCTGCGCCTTTACACCTCTGCCTTTGCCCATGTGCCTTTGCGCCTACCCCTTTGCGCTTGTGCCTTTGCGCCTGTGCCTTTGTGCCTGCGCCTTTGCGCCTGCACCATTGCGCCTGGGCCTTTGTGCTTGCGCCTTTGCGCCTCCGCCTTTGTGCCTGCGCCGTTGTGCTTGCACCTTTGCGCCTGTGGCTTTGCGCCTACGGCTTTGCACCTTCGCCTTTGCGCCTACGCCTTTGTGCGTGTGCCTGTGTGCCTACGCCTTTGTGCCTACATCTTTGTGCCTGCGCCTTTGTGCCTGCTCCTTTGCACCCGTGCCTTTGCCCCTGCACCTTTGCCCGTGCGCCTTTGCGCCTGTACCTTTGCGCCTGCGCCTTTGCGCCAGCACCTTTGCGCCGGCGCCTGTGCGCCTGCGCATGTGCGCCTGCGTCCGTGCGCCTGTGCCTGTTCGCCTGCGCCTTTGCGCGTGTGCCTTTATACATGCGCCTTTGCGCCTGTACCTTAGCACCTGTGCTTTTGCACTTGTGCCTTTGCCCCTGCGCTTTTGTGCCTGGGCGTCTGCGCCTGCGCCTGTGCGCCTCCACCTTTGCGCATGTGCCTTTGCACCTGCGCATTTCCACGTGCGCCGTTGCCCCTTCGCCTTTGCCCCTTTGCCTTTGCCCCTACGCCTAAGCGCCTGCGTATTTGTGCCTGCGCCTTTCACCTGCACCTTTGTACCTGCGCCTTTGCGCTTGTGCCTTTGCGCTTGTACCTTTGCGCCTGCGCCTTTGGGCCTACGTATTTGCGCCTGGTCGTTTGCGCCTGCGCCTTTGCCCTTGCGCCTTTGCGCATGCACCTTTGCGGCTGCACATTTTCGCATGCGCCTTTGTGCCTGTGCCTTTGTGCCTTCCTCTTTGCGCTTGCACCTTTGCGCTTGTGCCTTTGCGATTGCGCCTTTGTGCCTGTGCCTTCGCGCCTACGCTTTTACGCCTACGCCTTTACACCTGTGCCTTTGCGCCTGCGCCTTCAAACCTGTGCCTTTGCACCTGCACCTTTGCGCCTGCACCTTTGCGCATGCGCTGTTGGGCTTGCGCCTTTGCGCGTGTGCCTTTGCGCCTGCGCCTTTGCGCATGCGCCGTTGCGCCTGTGTCTTTGTGCCTGCAGCTTTGCACCTGCGCCTTTGTGTCTACACCTTTGCACCCTCGTTGCGCCCTAGCTGCACCCTACTTGTGTCCTACTTGCGCCCTAGTTGCGTCCTAGTTACGTCCTAGTTACGTCATAGTTGCGCCCTACTTGCATCCTAGTTGCGCCTTAGTCGGCCTTAGTTGCGCCCTACTTGCGCTCTAGTTGTGCCCTACTTGCGCCCTTCCTAGCCCTGGTTGTGCCCTAGTTGCGCCTTAGTTGGGCAGTAGCTACACCCTAGTTGCGCCCTAGTTGCGCCCTAGTTGCGCCCTAGTTGCGCCTTAGTTGCGTCCTAGTTGCGTCCTAGTTGTGCTCTAGTTGTGCCCTAGTTGCGCCTTAGTTGTGCCCTAGTTGTGCCCTAGTTGCGCCCTAGTTGCGCCCTAGTTGCACCGTAGTTTGGCCCTAGTAGCGCCCTAGTTGCGCCCCTATTGCGTCCTACTTTCGCCCTACTTTCGCCTCAGTTGCGCCCTATTTGTGCCCTGGTTGCGCCCTAGTTACGCCCCAGTTATGTCCTTGTTGCACCCTACTTGTATCCTACTTGCGCCCTAGTTGCGCCCTAGTTGCGCCTCAGTTGGTCACTAGCTACGTCCTAGTTGCGCCCTAGTTGCACCCTAGTTGCGCCCTACTTGCACCCTAGGTGCGCCCTACTTGCATCCTAGTTGCACTCTAGTTGTGTCCTAGTTGCACCTTACTTGCACCTTAGTTGCACCCCAGTTGTGTCCTAGTTACGCCTCAGTTGGGCACTAGCAACGCCCTAGTTGTTCCCTAATTGCGTCCTTGTTACACCCTACTTGTGCCCTAGTTGCGTCTTACTTGCGTCCTACTTGCGCCCTAGTTGCACCCTAGTTGCGTCCTTGTTTTTCCCTAGTGATACCCTACTTATACCCTAGTTGTACCCTAGTTGTGTCCTAGTTACGTCCTAGTTGTACCCAATTTGCGCTCTACTTCCGTCCTAGTTCCGTCCTAGCTGCGTCCTACTTACATCATACTTGCGCTTAGTTGGACACTAGCTACACCCTAGTTGGACCGTACTTGCGTCCTACTTGCGTCCTAGTTGTGCCCTAGTTGCACCCTAGTTAAGCCATACTTGGATCCTAGTTGCACCCTAGTTGCACCGCAGTTACGTCCTAGTTGCGTCCTAGTTGTGTCCTAGTTGCGTCCCAGTTGCACCCTAGTTGTGCCCTAGTTACGTCCTAGTTGGGCCCTAGTTGCACCCTAGTTACACCCTACTTGCGCCCTACTTGTACACTACTTACGTCCTAGTTGCGTCCTAGTTGCACCCTAGTTGCATCCTACTTACACCCTAGTTGCACCCTAGTTGTGTCCTAGTTGCTTCATTGTTGTGTCCTACTTGCGCCTTAGTTGCGTCCTAGTTGTGGCCTTGTTGCGTCTCATTTGGACACTAGCTACATCCTAGTTGTGTCCTAGATGCGCCCTAGTTGCACCTTCGTTGCGCCTTTTTTTGCGTCCTAGTTGCATCCTAGTTGCACCATAGTTGTGCCCTAGTTGCACCCTAGTTGCACCCTAGTTACACCCTACTTGCGTCCTACTTGCGCCCTTGTTGTACCCTAGTTGCGCTCTAGTTACACCTTAGTTACGTCCTGGTTGCCTCCTAGTTGCGCCCTAGTTGCACCCTAGTTGTGTCCTACTTGCGTCCTACTTGTGTCCTAGCTGCGCCCTAGTTGTGACCTAGTTGTGTCCTACTGTGTCCTAGTTACGTCCTAGTTGCATCCTCGTTGCGTCCTTGTTGTGTCCTAGTTGTGCCCTACTTGCATCGTACTTGTGCCCTAGTTGTGCCCTACTTGCGTTCTAGTTACACCGTAGTTGTGTCCTAGTTACACCCTCATTGCGCCCTACTTGCGCCCTAGTTGCACCCTAATTGCGTCCTCGTTGTGCCCTAGTTGCGACCTTTTTGTGCCCTACTTGTGCCCTAGTTGCATCCTAGTTGTGTCCTAGTTGCACCCTAGTTGCACCCTTGTTGTGTCCTAGTTGCACCCTTATTGTGCCTGAGTTACACCCTACTTCCGCCCTAGTTACACCCTACGTGCGTCCTAATTGCACCATAGTTATTCCCTAGTTGTGCCCTAGTTGTGTCCTACTTGCAACCTAGTTGTGCCCTGGTTTCGCCCTAGTTGCATCTTAGCTGCGCCCTAGTTTCGTCCTAGTTGCGCCCTAGTTGCGCTATCGTTGCATCCTAGTTACGCTCTACTTGCGTCCTACTTGCACCCAAGTTGCATTATAGTTGTGCCTCAGTTGGGCACTAGTTGTGATCTAGTTGCATCCTAGTTTTGCCATAGTTGTGCCCTAGTTGCACCTTAGTTACGCCCTAGTCGCGTCGTGATTGTGCCCTACTTGCGTCCTTGTTGTGTCCTAGTTACACCCTACTTGCGTCCTAGTTATACCCTAGTTGTATCCTAGTTGTGTCCTAGTTGCACCCTAGTTGTACCCTACTTGCTTCCTTGTTGCGTCCTAGTTGCGCCTTACTTACGCCTCAGTTGGGCACTAGCTATGCCCCAGTTGCGCCCTACTTGTACCCTAGTTGCGCCCTACTTGCGCCCTTATTGCGCCCTAGTTGCACCCTTCTTGCACCCTTGTTGTGGCCTAGTTGTGCCTCAGTTGCGTCCTACTTGCACCCTAGTTGTACCCTAGTTGCGTCCTAGTTGCGCCTTTGTTGGACACTAGCTACTACCTAGTTTCGCCCAAGTTGTGTCCCACTTACGTCCTAGTTACACCCTACTTGTGTCCTACTTGTACCCTAGTGGCGTCCTAGTTGCGCCCTAGTTTCACCGTAGTTATGTCTTACTTGTACCCTAGTTGCATCCTAGTTACATCATAGTTGTACCCTAACTACGTCCTACTTGCGTCCTACTTCCGTCCTCCTTCCGCCCTAGCTGCGTCCTAGTTGTGCCCTGCGTGCACCTTAGTTGGGCACTAGCTATACCCTAGTTGGGCCGTACTTGCGTCCTACTTGCATCCTAGTTGCACCCTACTTACACCTCAGTTGGGCACTATCTACGCCTAGTTGCGCCCTAGTTGCACCCTAGTTACGCCCTAGTTTTGGAGGTATAGTTAATCGTGTACATTTCATACACTGTGCATGCGGTGTATTATGGAGATATAACATATGAACTTTCCACGTATGTTCCTGTGACTGTTTTAATTTATGATTCATAGAACTGTTAGTGTATTCCTTGTATGCTGTGGTGAACATGATTGTACTTGTCAATGTACACTGTGAATGTTATAAACATCGTCTGTTTTTTGTAACGGTGGTACTTGTTGCGTAGAGACATTCCATATATACTGTACTTTGTGACGTACACTTGATTAAGTGTTCATCAATACGCTGAATGGCTAGTGCATTCTGTGGATTTTTCCATTGTACACTTTAATGTTGTGTCTATCGTAGAGGGGGGGGGGGGGGGGGGAGAGAGAGAGAGAGA
>SZWC01026618.1:17079-31188 GCA_023375785.1 Penium margaritaceum
CTCCCAAGCTCACACACACACCTTGGTGGCGGCATCCACACGGCCGTGGTGTGTGTTGCTGCCATCCCAGTGAAAAGGGTAAGGAATGCCCTCGTGTTCCTCCGCCGTTATGGGCAGCTCGCGCCACACGGAGCTGCCCTTCACGGGGCCCCTGTCCAGCAGGCGGCCCAGCTTGCTGCAGAAGTTCTGCTCGCCCGGGTTGGGCGGCTGGTACCACGTCTTGGTGCCGTCGGCGGGCGGGGCGTCGAACGTGCCGTGGATGACGATCACGTAGTGGTGCTCCCGGGTGGGGTCGAAGTCCACTGTGCGAACCTCCTCCTGCGCCTCCACGTCCGACTCCCCTTCCCCGTCTCCCACGTCCGCGCCTGCGTCTACGTATGTATCAGTCGCAGCCCCGACGACGGTCCTGCGCTTCTCCTGCTCCGACGCCTGCCGCCATGCCTCGCCCCCGCGTTCCTCCCGGCTGCTGCTGCCGCCGGCGCCTCTGCCATTGCCGCTGTTGCCTCCGGACGGGCCCGTCTCGAGCTTCCGGTGCGAAGCCATGGAAATGTACGGTATGTACGGCAGAGTTCACGATGAGTGTAGGTACATAAATATGACATGAAGTAATAAATACATATTCAAGGGGTTTGTGGTGCGCCTCTACCACTGCGGTCGAAGGTTGGCTTCAGCCCATGGCTTCAACCTTTCCCGTCCACTTGGGACGTGAGGTTCGTCTGACTGGTCAAGCTGCCTCTGCCGCTCAAGCCGACTGGGTCAGGTGCAGCAGCTGGGCCATGCTCATTTGGCAACAGCACTCGACACTACAACATAAAACTGAACACGCACGGGCCTTCTGAGGTCGCACAGAGGCAAAGCCTACAGTCGCTCAGAGTGGAGAGCGCGTGTCCGTAGCGACGTTCCACTCTTTGGGTAACATAGTAAGGGTGCGTTTGGATTGCGTCGCATCGGCTGTACTGTCCTCGAATCCTGTGCGACGTCAAGTTCAGCGTTCTGTCTCGCGTGTGCGACCGCGGAAGTCGTACGTCCAGTGGCTGTCCTCGACTTTTGCGCGGACGCTCGATCGCACGGTTGTGCGATTTGGGTAAGGCTCACGTATTGCGCCCGTGGGCAGCTGGAGGACGTCGCACGGTTGTGCGACGCAATCCACCCATACCCTAACCCTTGGACAGTCGTTCCGTCGTCAATGTTGCAAGAAAATCGTGATTGCTGGATCGGTCATTGTTCTGACGGGTCCACCAATGCCGAAGCGAAGATTCTGGCGGATGTAAGACTCGGACAGCCGGACTGCAAATCCACTGGCATTTTGAGGAATGACAAACTGGACATCAAGGAATCCGCCAAGCGACCATAATCAGGAAACTACGGACACTACGGTTTGGGGGCGGACTTGCAAGTTGCCCATATTCTCGCTCAACCATATCTGAGAAGCCCCCATTCTGAGAACGACTACGTCGCCCCCATTCTGGAAACTTAAAACCAGGTCACCCTCACTTTTGGTAATCTGGACGTTATTAGGACGTTATGCTGAACGGAATGTAGATGGTGAACAAGTAGAAATTTTGAGGCAGAACACGATTTAGAATTTGGAACACTTGGACAATTTATAATTAGTGGTAAGTGTACTTCGATAACGTGTCGAAGTGATCAAACATATATATACAAGTGCTGAATTATGAATGAGACGTAGTTGGGGTCATTGGGTCGATTACCGAGCGACGCGTGCGGAGTTGCATCATGAGTGGTCAGATTCGAGAAGGTCCCCCGAGGGATCAGGGGTCTTCGAGAATCAACAATGAAGATGCGAGATGCATCTTTATAAATCCAGAATTGTCTCAGTGTGTTGAAAAGTCATCCGAAAGGCCGTGATACTTCTGTCGTAACCTACGACTCGTAGGTTTGCAAGAGTGGTCGAAGTTGTCAGCAGGTTCGGCAAGATTCACCGGAGGCGAGGGCAATTGGCTTGTTTGCCCTCGACCGTTGGAGAGAATATCGCGGTCTCGCGACGCGATGGGCTGTTTGTGTGATAAAAAATGCCCACTCAGGTGTTGTTGTATGTGTCGTACACGGCTTACGGTGACCCCTCGGCTCATGTCCATTCACGTGCAGATCCCTGAGACTGGCGACGATGGCAGAAGACTGGCGGCCGGCGGTGACGGACGCCCAGAACACTCTCGTATTTTTTAGATTTGTGTTGTGTGAGAGCACATAGGCGTGCAGCCTATCAGGACGTAAATCTCGTCAACGCGGCCGTTCTGGTTCAAACGGCTCGTCGTTCTGACGTGTCTGCAGGGGATTATGGCCAGAACTGTGTTTTCGCCACTGTTGTGTCCTGCTAGAAAAATGGCGCCCTTGTGTGCCGCGTGTGTGTGTGCATCGAGTAGGGCCGTGGCACTATTTAGGTTGTCCTGACCTCAGTTGTCATCTCTCTCTGCACAATTCAACATTTTGGAGCTTCTGACACTTGTACTTGTGTCCCTAGCCAACCCCTTGTTGCTCTCACCTCCACCTGTGTGTTGTAGTAAGTTAGCTGGCTTGTACTGCCACACCAGCGACAGCAGTGCTAGGAAGCTGTCTTTCATGGTATCAGAGCAGCGAGCCAGTGCTCTCACAGCTGCGTAACAGAGACGCAGCAACCGCAGTGGCAGTGAGGGACCGCAGCCATTGCATTGAGTAGCAGTACCAGCAGTAATGCCCCCTGTCCCGGCGAGAGGTCCTGGGAGGACCCACCACCGTTCCCACTGTTTTCTTAATACATCCGCGACAGTTCCGCGGCCGTTCCGCGATAGCAGAGCCGTCCCGCGGAAACTCCGCGGTGTTCTGCGGCGACATGGTCTCCGCAGCGGACGCGACAGCTCCGCGACCGCAACGAAACCCGCCAACGGTGCCGCGAATCTACCGCGGTCGCACGTGGTGTTCCGAAGTCGTCACCCCGCGGTGACAGTACCGCGGTAGTTCCAAGGTATTTCGAGGATCCGCGGAGTTCCGCCGTAGCAGCTCCGCGGTGGTCCGGGAACAACGCCGGCGGTGCTCCACGGTGCTCGGCGGTTGCGAGTCCGCGGCAGTTCCGCGACGATTGAACGGTCGCCAGTCGCGGCAGCCCTGCAGTGGACGCGGAACGCACTGACGGGGTGCCCCGACAGTCCGCGGCACACCGCCACGTTCCGCACCAGCGCAACTGCGGTAGCCGTTCGCGGCACCCCGCCGTGTTCCGCATCGGCGCGACCGCGTCCAGCCTGATCCGATCCGCGGCAGTCCACGGAAATTCCGCGGTAAAGTGCACCTCAGAGGTGTTCCGCGGAGGTGTTCCGTGGAGGCATTCCGCGGAGGTGAGGTGCCGCGGTGAGGTGTTCCGCCACAACAACACAAAAAAAGGGGTAAGGGGGGGAACCGACCGTTATGCCGAAGCTCACCCCCTCCAGCGCCGCCACCGATGTAGTTGTCGAGGGCAGCACCGTGAGCAGCCAACGTCGGCCGCCGCCGTCGTCTCCACAGCGGCAGTAGCAGTAGCAGCAGCAACAGCAGCAGTAGCAGCAGTAGTAGCAGCCTCTACAGCAGCAGCCTCTGTAGCAGCAGCAGCAACAGCAGCGACAGCAGCAGCCGCTACAACAGTAGCAACAGCAGGGGCCACCGAGCCCGACGACATTGGCGCGCCAAGTGCGCGCTCTGGCTGACCTACAGGCGGAGAGTCGCAATACTTTGACGAAGCAGGTCATTGAGCTGCAGGACCTGATCAGGGGCCTACTACCTCAACATTAGCAGGCCCAGCAGCAACAGCAACACCCGTCAGCAGACCCGAGCGAGGACCACCCTGCTCCCGGCGGCAATGCAGATGAGGTTGCGGAGACCCTCTCCGACTCTGGCGAGGCTGGTGAGGAGGAGCTGCTGCGAGCATGCCTCATCTGCCTGGAGGCACGCCG
The DNA here is from genome assembly GCA_023375785.1 of Penium margaritaceum. Taxonomy (NCBI): domain Eukaryota; kingdom Viridiplantae; phylum Streptophyta; class Zygnematophyceae; order Desmidiales; family Peniaceae; genus Penium; species Penium margaritaceum. The sequence goes on from SZWC01026618.1 coordinate 21,000, forward strand.
CAGAGTGTGTGAGGCCAATGCTGCCCTCCAGGGCACGAGGTCCAGCGCCGACGCCGGCCTGAGCTCGTCTCGCCGCCTTCTGAGCTTTGAGGAGCTGGCTCTGTGGGCCCGCTTGGGCAAGGGGGTTGCCTCCTCTATGCCCGGTCCCGCAGTGGCTTCAGCCGTCGCTCTGGCGACGATCAAGCCACCCAAGTGGTTTGAGTCGGACCCACCCGTCTTCCGGACTGGGAACGACTTCAAGTCTTGGGAGCCACGCTTTCGCATGTGGGCCATGAGCGAGGGAGTCCTCGCCTACTACCTTACCCCATACCAGGCGTCTGGCCCCGCCTAGATGCACATGGCGGTCCGCGCCGCCTCCGGTCTGATGAAGGCCGCCCCAGGCTGCACCAAAGACTTTAGTCGGTTCCTTGGCGATCCTTTGACCGGCTCAGGAGCTAATCCTTGTGAGGCGTGGGCACTGGCTGTCACACTTTTTGAGGGCGCCACCCTGGCCCTGACGTCCCAGCGCCTCGCCTACTTCAACTCCCTCTGCCAGACTGCTCAGGAGTCTGCAGCTGACTACTGGCATGGGGCGATCCAGCTGTAGGAGGAGCTGGGAGACGATGCCATATATGACCAATCACGTCACCCCTAAAACTGTGTATTGACAAGTGTATTGGGAAGTGAACATATTAGTGAACATGGAATTGTAACGAAAAATAGTACATAGTGTACAAAATCAATGATAGGTAACACCTCATATAAAGAATGTATGTCTGGACTCAAGTGACATGAATTGATGTTAATGATTTCTGTAAAATGTTTGCACACAAGAATACACTTTTTGATACACCAATTGTCGAGTGTATGAATTTAGGGTGATTAACCATAACTCGACGATGCCCCTACGTAGTACTCGGCACTCCAGATCATCCTCTACGGCATTCACCCCGACTACGCGCGTGTCTTCAGCAACTTTGACTAGACTCTGCTTCCTGGCAGCAGCAACAACAGTGGCAGCAGCGGCTCCGGCAGCATGACGGGCCGCCGGCTCGTGTGCTTCAACTACGGAGGTGACCATCGCTATCCCGACTGCACTCGCCTGACAGGCCGCCCGTTGGACTGGGCCAAGGTCACCCGTGGGCTGCAGCAGGCGCACGAGGCACGCATGCGCCACACGTCCGGAGCGACCGCACGCTCAACCGCCACTACCGTAGCCGTCCCAGAGGAGTCTGCCGCCACAGCAGGCTCCTCCGCGAATCCCCGCGACCAGGCGCTCGCCAAACGCGACAGAATGATCGCCGAGCTGCACCGGCTTCTTGCCCTACGCTCATCTCAATGAGGTGCAAGTGAGCTGACTGAGTCGAGGGGTCCTACTGCCTGTGGACTGTCTGTGTCATTGCGTGATGATGCCTGTGGTGGTCTCCATGCCCAGCCGTGTGCGCGTGACGGACCTGATGATGTGTCCTGGCTGCATGCTGCTCATGTGCGCTCCGCTGGTCGCCTTGTTGTGTCCCCCGCTGAGCGTCCTGCTGCCGCACCTTGTTCCGTCGCCGAGTGCCACATTGCCCCTTGTACGCGTGTCACCGTCGCCACCTGGGTCGTTGAGTCTGGTGCCACCCACCACATGACATGTCACCGTGACGCCTTCGTCGTCCTGCATCCTGTTGGAACTGTTCGCTGTGTTCGCACTGCAGCTGGCCATGAGGTCCCTGTCCAGGGTGTTGGGGTTGTGCAGTTCACTGGGCCCGCTGGTCCCGTATACATCTCCAACGTCCTCTTTGTCCCTGATCTGGAGCTCAGTCTGCATATGTCTGTGCTTTCACCAATATGGGCCTGGATGTCACGCACACAACTGCCAATGCTTGCATATTTGTGTGTGACACCGAGGAGACCGTCCTCAGTGGGACGGTCGTCGATGATCTGTATCACATCTCTGGGTCCAGTGCGAGTGCACCCCCCTTGCCTCCGTCTCCCACTGCTCGTGTTTTCGTCACTGGTGCTCTATCTCCCGAGCACCACCGTCTCCTGCATCGACGCCTCTGCCATGTGCACCTGGGGGCTGTCGTCAGGCTGGTCCGCACTCAGCCCGCTCTCGGTCTTGATGCGGCATCCTTCGAGGCGCCGCCCACGACCGATTGCCTGGCTTTTGCTGAAGGCAAAATGCACCGGTCCACCTATCGTGCGGCTGTTTCCAGGGCTTGTCGGCCCATGGAGCTTGTCCACTCCGACCTCATGGGTCCGCTCCCTGTCGAGTTTGAGGAGGACCACAGTCGCTACGTCCTGGCGTTGACTGATGACTTCACGCGCATGCGCTGGGTCTACTGTCTATGCCAGAAGAGCGGTGCCACCATTGCAGTCTGCATTTGGCTGGTTATGGCCGAGCGCCATTCTCCCCACCGCTTTTAGACCTTTGGCTAGGACCGCGGCGGCGAGTACCTCGGTGACATGGCCCGCTCCTTCACCGAGCTTGGTGTCTTACACAACCTCTTCGCTCCCGCCACCCCCGAGCAGAACGGTGTCTCAGAGTGCTGGAACCGCACCATGGAGGATGCGGTCCACGCCACGAGCGCTGACAGTGCCATGCCTAAGGCCTTTGCCTTCGAGGCCATGACGTACATGACCTACGTTTGGAACCGCATTCCCCACGGCCCCCTCCCCGGTCACCGCACGCCCTACGAGCTGTGGTATGGGCATCGCGCGGATCTACGCCTGGCCCGTGTCTGGGGCTCCCTTGCCGGCGTCTGGTTCACACCGGAGCAGCAGGGGAGCAAGCTCTCTCCGCGGGGCCTCATCTGCGCCTTCGTTGGCGTCGCCCGCGGTTGAAGGTCTGGCGGTTCTGGGATCCTGAGCGACGCCGCATCGTGGAGTCCCGTGACGCTCTCTTCTTCGAGCATCGTGCCTTCCGTGACCTTGCCCGCATCCACGCTCTGCGTGCTGACCATGCCCGTGGGTGTGCCACACCCCGTAGCGTGGGGGATCTCCTGGCACAATTGGCACAATGCCCCCGTCTAGTACGGTCACTCCGTTGCCGACACCCAAGGGGCTGTCCCCAGAGGCTGTGCCCACTGGCACCCCCAGCTTCGCCCCATCTGCGGCTCGCTCCTCTACCCCTGACTCTTTGCGCTCGCTCGTGTCCCAGTCTGCGTCCGAGTCTGCCTCCGCGTCTGAGGCTCTGCCTGATCCTGCGCCTCCTTCCACAGCTGAGTCTCTGCCGGATCCTGCGTCCGTGTCCGTGTCTGACTCTGAGCCATCCCTGCCTCCGGCCGCGAACATGCCTACGTCTGTCCTGGGCCCGTCCCCAACTGTTGAGACCACACCAACCTCGAGTGGCGCGCCGGCCGTGCACTCCACACCGGCCTGTGAGTTATCAGCGCCCACTACTCCTGCCCCGTCGGACCCTTGTACACGAGATCCCGGTGGACGTCTCCGCCCACGTCCCACGCGCAGAGTCATCAGCGGTGATCTGGACACGAAGGCCCTCAGCGTGAGTGCTTGCGGCCTCACTCAGGTTCACCGTGGCTGTGCCACTGGTATAGTACTACTTGCTCATGAGCGTGATCTTGCTCGTGACGCCACTGAGTCCATGGTGATGGTCGACCCTCCCTCTGCGGCGTACGTCCTGGCTACACGCAGTGCACAATTGCTGTCTCCCAACCCCACGAGTCTGCCTAAGGACTTGTCAGCCCCCGACGCTGAGCAATTGCGCACTGCCTGCCAGGCTTCGGCTCGATGCCAATCGAGAGTACGGCGTTGTTGAGCTGGTGGACTTGCTGACGAACCGCAAGGCCATCAAGGTCAAGTGGGTTCTCCGCAAGGAGCTAAAACCAGACGGCACTGTGGAGCACTACAAAGCGCGCCTGACAGCAAAGGGCTTCTCTCAGGTCCCGGGCGTAGATTACACTGAGACCTTTGCCCCTATTGGCCGGATGACGACCACGCTCACGCTGCTGAGCCAGGTGGCACAGCACGACTAGGAACTCCATCAGATGGATATCAACAACGCATTCCTGAACGGGGACCTTGAGGAGGAGATCTACATGGTCCAGCCACCTGGCTTTGAGGATGGTACCGGTCGAGTGTACCGACTGCGGAAGGCCTTGTACGGCTTAAAACAGTCACCTTGATGCTAGAATCAGGAGATCACCAGCACGCTGAGACGTACTGGGTACGTTCAGGGTGATGCGGACCCATCTTTCTTCCTCTCACAGTCCCCAACACCGCTCGCTGCCATCCTCGTCTATGTGGACGATCTTGTGATCGCCTCGTCCGACCTGGGAGCAGTGAACGCTGCCAAGGCCATTCTCACCTCCGCCTACAAGATGAAAGATCTTGGTGAGACCTCTGTCTTTTTGGGGATGGAGATCGTGCGCGATCGTGTCCGCCGCACACTTTGTGTCCATCAGGGATGCTACGCATAAACTGTGGGGAAGCGCTTTGCCAACATCCTTGCTTCCGTTTGCACGGCCTCCACGCCCATGACCCCTGAGGGGCAGGCTGCCCTGAAGGTGGATGACCCAGCTGACCTGGGGGAGCCAGTCGATGTGACCCTGTACCTGCAAGTCATCGGCTCGCTCATGTACTTGGCCACCACGACACGGCCCGACATTGCCTTCACTGTCAACCTGCTCGTCCAATTCTTGCAGGCTCCACGCCAGCGAACACTGGAGGCCACAGTCCGGTGTGTGCGCTACATCCTGTCCACCGCACGCTTCGGCCTGTGCTTTCGCGAGCAGGTGTCAGTTGTGCTCGATAGGTACACAGACAGTGACTCGGCGTGGAGTCCAGATGGCAAGAGCCGCACCGGCTACATCTTTCTCATTGGAGGCACAACAGTGTCCTGGCGAAGTGGGAAGCAGGGCTGCATTACACGAAGCACGGCTGAGGCGGAGTATGTTGCTCTAGGCGCCAGTGCAACGGAGTGTGTCTGGCTCGTCCGTCTATTGCGTGAACTGTGTCAGTCCATTCCCCCTGTGGTTCTCCAGTGTGACAACATGAGCGTGGAGGCCATTGCCAAGAACTCAGGTGTGTTCCATGCACGCACAAAGCACATCAATGTCGAGCACCACTTCGTGCGTGATCTGGTTGATCATGGTGAGATCCGAGTCATCCACGTGGGCACTGACAGGCAGTGCGCTGATTTTTTGACCAAGGCTTTGGGCCGTTCGACGTTTCATGCGGCCACTCGTTCCGTGGGACTCTGCCCCATCCCTGTTGCAGGTTGATTCCTCATGTGCCACCTTGCCTATGCTGTGCTTGCTGCCTGCAGCGGCTGTGCGTTTGCTGTTCTGTCCAGCGTTAGTGTCTGCATGTGCATGGACGTGTTTCACCCTCCGGTCATGGGGGAGTGTTGTTGTATGTGTCGTACACGGCTTACGGTGACACCTCGGCTCATGTCCATTCACGTGTAGATCCTTGAGACTGGCGACGATGGCAGAAGACTGGTGGCCGGCGGTGACGGACGCCCAGAACACTCTCGTATTTTTTTAGATTTGTGCTGTGGGACAGCACATAGGCGTGCAGCCTATCAGGATGTAGATCTCGTCAATGTCGCCGTTCTGGTTCAAACGGCTCGTCGTTCTGACGTGTCTACAGGGAGTTATGGCCAGAACTATGTTTTCGTCACTGTTGTGTCCTGCTTGAAAAATGGCGCCCTTGTGCGCCACGTGTGTGTGCATCCAGTAGGGCCGTGACACTATTTAGGTTATCCTGACCTCAGTTGCCATCTCTCTCTACACAATTCAACATTTTGCAGCTTCTGACACTTGTACTTGTGTCCCTAGCCAACCCCTTGCTGCTCTCACCTCCACCAGTGTGTGTTAGTGAGTTAGGTGGCCGGCTTGTACTGCCACACCAGCGACAGCACTGCTAGGAAGCTGTCTTTCAGGAAGATTAGGGACTCGTGTACGCTTGGTACGCAATACTTCCCCCCCTTTTAGCCGCGACATCCCGACGCCCGTAAAGATGTGGCCCGGTGACGGAGGTGATAGCCGTCTTTCAGGTGATCAATGTCTTAGAGGTTGTCGTAGGGTTCCCAACTGTTGTGCGCGACGTCGTAGCCATGCCACTTGACAAGATATTATGTTACCTTGCCTTATCCTTGATGGTCGAGGGTTTCCTCGATAACGTACTCTGTGTCCTTGTCCACTTGAACGGGGGGAGGGGGAGGGAAATCCCTGTCAGGGAAGTTTTCTCCGGGGTCTCGGTAGTGCTTGAGCCTACTGACATGGAACACCGGATGAACTTGCATAATATTGAGGGGTTTGAGTCGTGTAACCATGGGGGTTTGCATGCGTCCGATCTAGGTTTGAGCTTTGAACAGTCGGCTCCGCGGAGTTTGATGTTTGCCGAGCTGAGAGGGACTTTGTCGCCAGCGGCGAACACATCGCCGCTGCAATGTTGTTCAGCTGCTTGTGTCATTGCTGCTTGTGTCTTTGAGAGGATTTGCCGTGTTTCCTCCCAGATGGTGGAGAAGTCTCGAAGTTGAACGTCGACCGCAAGAATGTTGCCTTGACTGTGTAGTTCTGCTGGTGTGGCGGACGGTCTGCCATCCACCACTTCAAATGGGATTTTACCTGTCGCGGTGGAGACTGCCGAATTATATGCGATTTCGTTGGTCGAGAGTTTTTGTGTCTAATCAATCTCATAAAGTATGCATAGTCTTCAGAGAAGCTGTTCGAGTGTTTGATTTCTTTGCTTGGTTTGGTCGTTGGTTTGAGGATGAATTGCTATTTAAAGTTGAATTCTGCTGTCGTAGCGAGACATCAGCTTTCGCAAAAAAGGCTGGTGAATTGACCGTCTCTGTCGCTTGTGATAGTTCTTGGTACACCATGTAGCTGCACGATGTTGTATAGAATCATGCTTGTTGTTCCCTCGACGGAGGCGGTGGTTGTCGTCGGGATGAAGTGGGACATTTTTGAAAAACCTGTCAACGACAACGAGGATTGTGTCATGTCCCTTGAGTGTGACCGGTAATCCTGTGACGGAGTCCATGGAGATGTGTGCCCATGGATCCGTCGGAATAGGGAGCGATTGCAGAAGTCCGGGTGGCCGTGTGCGTCGGGATTTTTGTTGCTCACATGTGTCGCAGGTCTTGTAGAAGTTGGCCACGTCAGATTGCATCTTGTCCCACCAGTAATTTGTTTCTAGCTTCTTGAGCGTCTTGTCCTCTTCAAATTGCTCACCTGGTCCTGTGTTGTGGCAGTTTTTGAGCAACATACGGCGAAGCTCGTTGTTTAAGGGAACGACCACCTGGCGAGTGAATCGTCGTTGCCAATAGTGTGTGTTGTACCAGAATTTCGTCTTGTCGTACCTGCCGTGCTGGTCGTAGCCTCATGCGAACAGTCACCCGAGATACGGGTCTCGCTGCAGCTGTAGTGTTGCCACCTCTGCCATTAAATTTGGTCGGCATCTGAGTGCATCCGTCGGGTTGACTATGCTTGGCTGCTACTTGATATCGTAGTTGAACCTAGATTTGAGGAACTCCATCCATTGGGTTTGACGTCGATTGAGATTCGGCTATGTCTTCAGATATTTCAACGCATGGTGGTCGGTGCGCGTAATGCATCGTCAACATTCCAGATAACACCGCCATGTCTTGAATACATGTAAGACTGCTAGCAATTCTTTCTCATGTACGGCGTAATTGAGTTCCGATCCTCGTAGTTTTCATGACATGTAGGCGACCGGTTGCTTGCTGTTGTCGTGGTCTTGCAGGAGGACTACGCCAATGGCTCGGTCTGACGCATTTGTAGCCATGACGTAGTCGACCGTTGGATCGGCTAATTGTAGGGTTGGAGCCAAGGTCAGAGGGTTCTGTAAAGCGATGAACGATTCTTGTTCGCTGTCTCCCCACTGCAAGTCATTTCCTTTTGAGTGGGATTGGATAGAGGCACTGACACTCGGACGTAATGTTGTTCGTAATGCCAGTAGTAATTACAGAAGCCGAGGAAAAATTGAATGTCTCAAATGTTGGTCGGCGTCTGCCAATCAACGACTGCAGCCACTTTTTTTGGATCCATGGTGATCCACCCATTGTTGATGACGTTATCCAAACAATTGATCGAATGGAAACTGAAGTCGCACTTCGAGATTTTTCCAAAAAATTCTCTCTTTGTAAAAATTCAAGAATATTTCGAAGATGTCCATCATGCTCCTCCGTGATGCGGCTATACAACAGAATGTCGTTGAGGTATACCACGACAAAATTGTTGAGGTATGGGCAGAAGATGGTGTTCATTGCCGCCATGAATGTTGTCAGGACATTCGTCAATCTGAACAGCATTACTGTGAACTCAAAATGCCCGTAGCGAGTTTGGAACGCCGTCTTCTCAATGTTGGCATCTGCCACATGTATCTGGTGGTAACCGCTATGCAAGTTGATTTTGTTGAAAATTTGAGCCCCTTGGAGCTGGTCAAAAAGTTTGTCAGCTCAGAGAAGAGGGTAACGATTTGTGATGGTAGTGTCGTTCAACGCCCGGTATTCCATGCACATTTGCATCTCACCAGTTTTCTTTAAAACAAACAATACTGATGCGTCGTATGGTGACGTGGATGGGCGCATGAACCCCTGAATGAGCATCTTGTCGAGCTGCTTTTCAGCTCGGTCAGCTCGGGATCGCTCATCCGATAGGCCCCTCGAACTATAGGTCTGCTGCCAGGCTTTAGTTCGATGCGATGGTCACGGTCTCGTTGAGGAGGTAGGGTTTTGGGGAGTTCATCGTGGAAGACGTTTGTGAACTCCTGGATGAGTGGTGCAAACTATTCGGGTACCATTGTAAACTTTGTGGATGTCGATGAGGCTGATGAGGCTGATGATGAGTCAGTTGATGCCACTTCCGCTTCTTCCATTGGCTCAAAATGTATGAGCCACGCACAATCTCCTCGTCGTATACAGTGCTTGGCGAAATTGAGCGGTATCGGCTGCATAGGTTGTCATTTCTCGGCTACCAAGGCTTCCTCTATTATTTCCACCTCTACTGCTTCCGCTGTAAGCTTCCGTCCCACGTGCAGAAGTTGCCGTTTGGCGTCGGCGATTTCCACGTAGACGTTGTCGCTGTTCTAGTCAACCTGCAGATTGTGCCTGAACAAGAAGTTTTTTTCGAGGATGATTTTGTGATCACTCATTGGACAAGACCTCCAGACCATTACATTACGTAGATCTCCCACATGTAGTTGTAGTGGTTCTCAGAGTTTTGTATTTGCAATCTTCCGTCCACGGTGTTTCCTTCAAACACCCCTAGTTGATTCTGCAAACCCAGTTCATGGACCATGTCGTTGCTTACAAAGTTGTGTGAAGCTCCTCCATCCAATAGTGCCAGTAAAATTATGAGATTCTTGCATCCTTGAGGCTGGACTTGTAGAAGTATCACCTGTTGGTCATCCTCGTACCCATTGTCTAATTTTGCGATCTTAGGAACCCTCTGTGGTGATTCAGGCCGTTCAGATGGACAATTGTTTGACATAGATCGTTGTGTGAGGACAAGGGTTGTGCCTTTCACTCCTGCCCTTTGCCGTTTCCTGACTCATTTTTTGGTGACGTTTCCCCCCTTTTGGCCTGCTGCTTGCTTCGACAGTTGCGAGCGATATATCTGACTTTTCCACAGTTGTAGCAGGTGTGTGTATTTCTCCGGTCGATGGCGTCCACTTCCATTGGATTCGAGGAGTCCCACGACAGGATTTTTTTTAAAGGATAATTGTGGTTGGGAGGTCATAAGATTCCTTGATCGGAGTGTTGTACTCGGCAGTGTCAATCCTTTTTGCTGCTGCAATCATTCCCACCAAGTCATTTTGGATGCCGAAAATGGCAATCGCTCGGCGGGTATCTCGCTTAAGGTCATTATTGTAGTGAAAATATAGTTTGTCCGGGGGCATGTCTGCTCCGATGATGACCTCGCGGAATCTCCCCTTGTTCTCTACTCCAAGAATAGCATCGCGCGCGAGAATTGATTCCAGTCGGTTGGAGGCGTCACGCGTCATACCACTATGGGTTGAATTGCTCCAAGGATAGAACGCCTGCAGTCGGCAATGTATATGTATATGTATTTGTATATGTATATGTATATGTATATGGATATGGATATGTATATGTATATGTATATGTATATGTATATGTATATGTATATGTATATGTATATGTATATGTATATGTATATGTATATGTATATGTATATGGATATGTATATGTATATGTATATGTATATGTATATGT
>SZWC01026620.1:0-32104 GCA_023375785.1 Penium margaritaceum
CCAGCAGCACCATCACCACCAGCAGCTCTGTCATCAATAGAAGCTCCCTCTCCACCAACTGCTCCCTCTCCATCTGCATCTCCCGTCCCACCAGCGGCCATCTCTTCCAACCAGTCACCATCATCTTCGTCTGCGTCTGCAACAAGAGGGTCCCACTCCCACTCCTCTTCGTCGCCAGCAACTCCATCCTCAATCTCACCGTCTGCCTCACTCTCACTCTCCTCGTCCTCATCCTCTGTTGCTTTCAAGATTTCAGCAGTGAGGCTCCGCGACTTCTTCTTCCCGTACAGCTTGCACAGGCAGACCTTGACCCTCACCAGTAACTCCAATATGCTGACTTTCAGCCTGTTGCACCGCGCAGTCTGCACCAGCTTGTGATTTGAGAAAAGTCGCTCATTGTCCGAGGAGCTGCAAGGCTGTACAGGGAGCTTCATGGCAAAAGCACGGAGAACAGGCATGCTTGTGAGGAACCTTGCATGCCAGCGGAAGGCTGGCATGTCACCAGCCACCACCTGCATCATTGTAGCCTTGGCCTTCTCCACATCCTTGGCACACGAGGAGTCAATGTTGCGAGTGACCCGTGCATTCTCAAATCCCTCCAGCTCCTTCTCAAGAGTCCCCACATCCTTGTCCGGAAGCATTGCTGCAACGACAATGTTCCACGCATCCTCCATCTTCTCATCTCCATCAAATTTGTGCCCAAAGTGCATGGGATGCACACGGCGGGCTGCTTAAAAAACTGGGCAGTTCATCTGCTTGTCCCACCTCCACTTCATCCGCTCAAGTGCAAACTTCACCCATGCAGGGTTGCAGTCTGCACGCTTCTTCCCACGAACAAGTCCAACTTTGCGCAAGGCCTCTCGTGTCCAGCAGGGTCTAGTACAGGCTGCCTGCAGTACCGCCGGTAGCATCAGCCTTGTGCAAAGCAAGCACAAAGGGAGTCATAAGCTTCATCAGCGCCTTCACCTGCAACCAGAACAGGGCCATCCTTGTGATGCGGCGCACTTCCTTCTTCTTTGCCTTCCACGCAGGGTCCTTGCCATCTCCCATGTGCTGCCACATTTCACCAGTCATCAGCTTCTGCAAAACATCTTTCAGGTCCAGAATTCTGGTCAGCAGCCTATGGACAGATGCAAAGCGTGTTGCTGGTGCTGGGAGGAGCACCTTGCCGTAATCTGACTTCAGCCAAGACCTCAACAGGTCCTTGTTCCTGAAAAACGTGACCACTCTCTCGCACTTGCTGATGATAGCTTTCCCCCACTTTGTCTTCCCCACATCCTTCAAGCAAACGTCATGCGTGTGATAGATGCAGTGGGTAAGAAACATACCCGGGCACTTCATACGCAAAGCTTCGTATGCCTTCTTGTTTGTGCTTGCATTGTCCGTGAGGACCATCACTACATGCTCAGGTCCAACCTCAATGATGGTCTGATCAATGATGGCAGCCACATGATTAGAGTCATGAACCAAGCCACTGGCATCACGGCTGAAAAGGTGTGCCACTCCCTTTGAGGCCATCGCCGACTAAATGGGGTGGATCTGGATGTCGTTCCACTCATCCACACCAATAGAGACGCCAAAGATGTCATTGCCGCTTCTCAGTGGCGCCTTCATCTCCGCAAGCTCCTTGTCCAAAGCAGGGAGGATCTCAGCTGTCACCCTGGCTTTGGCTGGCAGCCTGAATCCCGGCGTCGTCTTCTGTGCATCCTCCACAAGCTCAGCAAAGACAATTTCCCGGCACCAAGAGATGGGTAGTTCACCCTTGGCCATCACTTTCACAATTGTCTTCTGGTATTGTGCGATTGCTGCGTTGGCCAGATGCTCAGACATCAAGCTCTGTCTCGATGAGCTCATGGAGGCGGCCGAGAGTGGAGTTCCAGTGAAGATGGGGTTGAAAGACGGTGCCAAAGACTGTGATGCTGCCATCTGCTGCTGCTGCTGCTGCTGCTGCTGCTTGTAAGCAGGTGTCTGCTGAGCTCCCACAGCTGCACGTGACTGCTCCATCTGCTGAGCCTCATGGAGGTCTGACCAGTTGACTAGCCTGTCCTTTGTACCCCAGGCCTGGCTCTGACCCCTGAACAGGGCCTCATATACACCCTTGAAACCATCAGGGAGTAGTAGAGGGTGCAACCCAAGAATTGCACGCGTAGTAGCTGGTGCGACCTTGCACTTGTTCATGTTGCCCACTGGATGACCGTAGTGACCACGCATCCAGTCACTACCTCCGGAAAAGGAAGAGCCACATGCGCTGCAGTAGAAGCCAGGATAGCCTCCTTCTGTTGGCACTGGCTTGAAGAACTTGCTAAGGGCGCGCTCTGGGAAGTCCCCATTGAGGACGGGGAGCCTGCCAGAGGCAGTGACATCGATCCTGGTTCCGGTGGTCCTAGAACCACTGGCCATGGTGGAGGCGGTGGGGCTCCCACCAAGAAGTTGTGTCTGCTATTGCACCATCGCAAACCTCAGGGTGGAGCCGTTAGTACAATGGGGATGACCACAAGGACAATAGCTAGCAGCTCATGGCAAGGTAAACAGGAGGGGGGCTGCAATCAGGTCAGCAATCAACGGAATAGATTGCATGGAACACCAACGGTTGTCCCTAGTCTAGCCCATGAGGTGGAAGATAGGCTTCCACCTCACATATTGTACCAGGTAAGTCACAAGTTGCTGGGTGGCACTTGCTCCCATCTAGCCGAACGATGTTTTATACCAAATCACCACAAAGCATGCATGTTTTTGTGTGTGCTTGATGTGTGGCCAACACATGTGGCGGCGCCGGACAAAGTCGACATGCGTCTCTTCGGAGATCGTCGTGCGCGTCTCAAAGAGAGGCGTTCTAAGGCTTTGATCCGAACCTCCATCCATTATTCTTTCCTGCCCATACCGCCTGCATAGCAATCCCACATGTAACCTAACGTCTAGGTTCCTATTCCAATAAACAGGGGGTCAAGTGGAGTCAATGTCCAAGTTGACTTAGGACGACTTGGCGACTCCGCCTTGACTCCCTTAAGTCGGAAGTCGAAGTCTTCATGGAGTTGCGCCCTAGTTGTGCCCTAGTTGCACCCTACTTGGCCCTAATTGCACCATAATTACGCCCCACTTGCTCCCTAGTTGTGCCCTAGTTGCACCCTAGTTGCACCCAAGTTGTGCCCCAGTTGCGCCCTAGTTGCGCCTCACATAGGCACTAGCTACACCTTTGTTGTGCCCTAGTTGCACCCTAGTTCCACCCTTCTTGCGCCCTACTTGCCCCTTCTTGCACCCTAGTTACTCCCAAGTTGCGCCCTAGTTGCATCCTAGTTGCGCCTCAGTTCGGCACTAACTACACCCAAGTTGCACCCTAGTTGCGCCCTAGTTGTGCCCTAGTTGCAAGCTCGTTGTGGCCTAGTTGCACCCTGCATGAGCCCTACTTGCGTCCTAGTTGCGCCTTAGTTAGGCCTTAGTTGCACCGTACTTGCTCCCTAATGGCGCCCTAGATGTGCCTGACTTGCGCCCTAGTTCCGGCCTACTTGCACCCTCCTTGCACACTAGTTGCGTCCTAGTTTTGCCCTAGTTGCGCCCTTGTTGCGCCCTACTTGCACCCTAAATGCGCCTTACTTTTTCCCTAATTGTGCCCTAGTTGTGCCCTATTTGCACCCCACTTGGGCCCTAGTTATTACCTACGTACGCCCTACTTGGGCCTTAGTTGCATCCTAGTTTTGTCCTAGTTGTGCCCTACTTGCTCCCTACGTTCACCCTACTTGTGTCCTAGTTGTAGCCTGGTGTGCCTTAGCTGCGCACTACTTGTGCCCTTTTTGCGCCCTACGTGCATCCTACTTGTGTCCTAGTTGCCTCCTACGTGCGCGCTCATTGTGCCCTGGTTGCACCCTAGTTGCACCCTACTTGCACACTACTTGCGTCCTAGTTGCGTCCTAGTTGCATTCTAGATGCCTCCTAGTTGCGCCCTAGTTGCACCCTAAGAGCCTTAGTTGCGCATTAGCTATGCCGTAGTTGAGTAAAAGTTGCACCCTAGTTGCGTCCTACTGGCGTCCTACTTGCGCTCTACTTGTGCCACACTTCCACCGTACTTGCGCCCTTGTTTTGTCCTAGTTGCATCCTAGTTACACCCTAGTTGCGCCTCAATTCTGCACTAGCTATGCCTGAGTTGCTCCCTAGATTCGCCGTAGTTGTGCTCTACTTGCGCCCCAGTTGCGCCCTTTTTTTACTCTAGTTATCCCCTGGTTACGCGGTACTTCCACCCTAGTTTCTCCCTAATTTTCCCCTAGTTGAACCCTAGTATCGCCGTAGTTGCGCCCTACTCGCACCCTACTTACGCCGTACTGGCACCCTAGTTGTGCCCTAGTTATGCTTTAGTTGCTTCCTACTTCCGCCGTACTTGCGTCCTCATTGCGCCCGAGTTGCGCCCTACTTGCGCCCTTGTTGCGCCCTACTTCTACCCTGGTTGCACCCTGCTTAAGCCCTAGTTTTGCCCTGGTTGAACCCTGATTGGGCCTACTTACGTCCAACTTGAGACCTACTTGCACCCTAATTGCACCCTACTTGTGCCCTAGTTGCGCCCTAGTTGTACCCTAGTTGCACCCTAGGAGCCTCAGTTGGCTTGTAGCTACGTCCTAGTTGCATCCTAGTTGTAGCCTAGTTACACCCTACTTGCGTCCTTCTTGCGCCCTAGTTGCGCCCTAGTTTTGCCCTCATTTTGCGTTAGTTAGGCATTAGCTACACAGTTGTTGTGCCCTAGTTTGGACGTGGTTGCACCCTACTTGCTCCCTAGTTGTACCCTACTTGCGCCCTACTTGCTTCCTAGTTACTCCCTAGTTGCACCCTACTTGTGCCTTAATTGTGCCCTAGTTGCACACTGATTGAGTTCTAGTTGCATCCTAGTTGCGCCGTGTTTGTGCCCTTGTAGCGTCCTACTTGCGCCCTAGTTGTGCCCTAGTTGTGTCCTACTTACGTCCAACTTGGACCCTACTTGAGCCCTACTTACGCACTAGTTGCACCCTACTTGTGCCCTACTTGTGTCCTGCTTGCACATTACTTGCACCCTAGTTGGGCCCGACTTGCGCACTAGTTGCGCCTATGCTGGGTACTATCTAAGCCCTAGTAGCACCCTAGTTGCGCCCTAATTGAACCCTACTTGCATCCTACTTGCACCCTACGTGCACCCTAGTTGTACTATTTGTGCCCTACTTGCACCCATCTTGCGCCCAACTTCAGCCCTAGGTGGGCCCTAGTTGGGTCCTAGTTATGTCCTACTTGCGCCCTACTTGTGCCCTACTTACACCCTAGTTGCGCCCTAGTTCCATCCTAGTTGCACCCTACTAGTGCCCTTCTTGTGCCCTAGTTGCGCCCTAGTTGCATTCTAGTTGCGCCCTAGTTGCACCCTACTTGTGTCCTACTTGCGTCCTAGTTGTGCAATACTTGCACCTCAATTGCGCCCTACTTGTGCACTAGCTACGTCCTAGTTGCGCCCTTGCTAAGCCCTAGTTGCGACCTAGTTGCAACCTACTTGCGCCCTAACGTTTCCCTAGTTGTGTCCTACTTGTACCCTAGTTGCGCCCTACTTGTGCACTAGTTACGCCTCAGTTGCGCAGAAGCTACGCCATAGTTGCACCCCAGTTGCGCCCTAGTTGCACCATACTTGTGCCCTACTTGCGCCCTGGCTGCACAGTAGTTACACCCTAGTTGCACCCTACTTGTTCCCTACTTGTGCCCTATATGCACCCCAGTTATGCTCTAGTTGCGCCCTAGTTATGTCCTGTTTAAGCCCTGTATGAGCCCTAGTTTTGCCCAAGTAACGACCTAGTTACGCACTACATACGCCCTACTTGCGCCCTAGTTGTGCCCTATTTGCGTCCAAGTTACCCCGTAGATGCGCCTCTGTTGGACACTAGCTATGACCTAGTTGCACCCTAGTTGTGCCGTAGTTGTGCCCTAGTTGCATCCTACTTGCGCCCTTTTTGCGCCCTAGTTCTGCCATTCTTGGGCCCTAGTTGCGCCCTAATTGCGCCCTAGTTGTGCCTCGGTTGGACACTAGCTACACCCTAGTTGCATGTTAGTTGCGCCCTAGTTGCACCCTAGCTGCGCACTAGTTGCGTCTTGCTTGCACACTAGTTGCGTCCTACTTGCGCTCTACTTGCACCTTAGTTATGCCCTAGTTGCGTCTCAGTTAGGCACTAGCTACGTCCCAGTTGCGCCCTAGTTACATCCTAGTTTCGCCCTTTTTGCGCCCTAGTAGTGCCCTCACTTGCACCCTAGTTGCACCATTCTTGCGCCCCAGTTGCGTCCTAGTTGCGCCCTATTTACGCCCCAGTTGCACCCTACTTGCGCCCAACTTGCACCCTAGTTGCACCCTAGTTGCGCCCTAGTTGCACCCTACTTGCGCCCTACTTGGGTCCTACTTACGCCCTAGTTTTGCCTTAGTTGCACCATAGTTGCGCCATACTCACACCCTACATGCGCCCTACTTGTGCCCTACTTGCGCCCTAGTTGTGCCTTAATTACGCCCTAGTTGTGCCCTAGTTGCCCCTCATTGTGTCCTGGTTGCGTCTCAGTTGGGTACTTGCTCCACCCGAGTTCTGCCATAGTTGCATCCTAGTCATGTGCTAGTTGCGCCCTGCTTACGCCCTACTTCCGCCCTACTTGCGTCCTAGTTGCACCCAAGTTGCGTCCTAGTTGCAACCTAGTTGCGCCCTAGTTGCCCCCTACTTGCACCTTAGTTGTGCCTCAGATGGGCACTAGCTACACATTAGTTGCGCCCTAGTTGCATCCTAGTTTTGCCCTTCTTCCGCCCTCCTTGCACCCTTCTTGCACCCTAGTTGCACCCTTGTTGTGCTCTAGTCTCACTCTAGTTGCACCCTAGTTGCGCCCTAGTTGTGGCCTAGTTGCACCTCAGTTGGGCACTAGCTACGCCCTTGTTGCGCCCTAGTTGCGCCCTTGTTGTGCTGTAGTTGCGCCGTGGTTGCACCCTAGTTGCACTCTTCTAGTGCCGCCCTTCTTGCTCTCTTGTTGCATCCTAGTTGCACCCTAGTTTATGCCCTACTTGCGCCCTAGGTGCACCTCACTTGCGCCCTAGTTGCACACTACTTGCGCCCTACTTTCGCCCTAGTTGCGCCCTAATTGCGCCCTAGTTGCGCCCTACTTGTGCCCTACTTGCACCCTTCTTGTGCCCTAGTTGCACCCTACTTGGCCCTACTTGCACCATACTTGAAACCTAGTTGCTCCCTAGTTGCGCAATAGTTGCACCCTACTTGTGCCCTACTTGAGCCTTAGTTGCACCCTGATTGAGTTCTAGTTGCGTCCTAGTTGCGCCGTGTTTGTGCCCTAGTAGCGCCCTACTTGCGCCCTTGTTATGTCCTAGTTGTGTCCTACTTACGCCCAACTTGCACCCTTCTTGCACGCTACTTGCGCACTAGTTGTACCCTACTTGCACCCTACTTGCGCACTAGTTGTGCCCTACTTGCGCCCTAGTTGGGCCCGACTTGCGCCCTAGTTCTGCCCTAGTTGCGCCTCTCTTGGGTACTAGCTAAGCCCTAGTTACACCCTAGTTGCGCCCTACTTGAACCCTACTTACGTCCTACTTGCACCCTACTTGCACCCTAGTTGTACTACTTGCGCCCTACTTGCACCCATCTTGCGCCCAACTTCAGTCCCAGGTGGGCCCTACTTGCGACCTAGTTATGTCCTACTTGCGCCTTACTTGTGCCCTACTTACGCCCTAGTTGCGCCCTAGTTCCATCCTAGTTGCACCCTACTAGTGCCCTTCTTGCGCCCTAGTTGCGCCCTAGTTGCGTCCTAGTTGTGCCCTAGTCGTGCCCTGCTTGTGTTCTACTTGCGCCCTAGTTGTGTAATACTTGCACCCTCATTGTACCCTACTTGTGCACTAGCTACGTCCTAGTTGCGCCCTAGCTGAGCCCTAGTTGCGTCCAAGTTGCGACCTACTTGCGCCCTATTCTTTCCCTAGTTGTGCCCTACTTGCACCGTAGTTGCGCCCTACTTGTGCACTAGTTACGCCTCAGTTGCACAAAAGCTATGCCATAGTTGTACCCTAGTTGCATCCTAGTTGCGCCCTAGTTGCGCACTACTTGTGTCCTACTTGCGCCCTAGCTACACAGTAGTTGCACCCTAGTTGCACCCTACTTGTGCCCTACTTGTGCCCTATATGGGCCCATGTTGCGCTCTAGTTACGCCCTAGTTACGCCCTAGCTACGTCCTATTTCAACCCTACATGAGCCCTAGTTTTGCCCAAGTAACGACCTAGTTGCGCACTAGATACGCCCTACTTGCGTCCTAGTTGCACCATATTTGCGCCCACGTTGCCCCCTAGATGCGCCTCTGTTGGACACTAGCTACGACCTAGTTGCACCCCAATTGCGCCGTAGTTGTGCCCTAGTTGCATCCTATTTGCACCCTTTTTGTGCCCTAGTTCCGCCATACTTGGGCCCTAGTTGCGCCCTAATTGCGCCCTAGTTGTGCCTCAGTTGGACACTAGCTACACCCTAGTTGCGTGTTAGTTGCGCCCTAGTTGTACCCTAGCTGCGCACTAGTTGCGTCTTGCTTGCACACTAGTTGCGTCCTACTTGCACCCTACTTGCACCTTAGTTATGCCCTAGTTGCGTCTCAGTTGGGCACTAGCTACGTCCTAGTTGCACCCTAGTTACGTCCTAGTTTTGCCCTTTTTGCGCCCTAGTAGTGCCCTCACTTGCACCCTAGTTGCACCATTCTTGCATCCTAGTTGCGTCCTAGTTGTGCCCTTTTTACGCCCCAGTTGCACCCTACTTGCACCTACTTGCACCCTAGTTGCACCCTAGTTGCGCCCTAGTTGCACCTTACTTGTGCCCTACTTGGGTCCTACTTGTGCCCCAGTTATGCCCTAGTTACACCATAGCTGCTTCCTACTCGCACCCTACATGCGCCCTCCTTGCACCCTACTTGCGCCCTAGTTGTGCCTTAGTTACACCCTAGTTGCGCCCTAGTTGCCCCTCATTGTGTCCGAGTTGCATCCCAGTTGGGTACTTGCTCCACCCGAGTTCTACCATAGTTGCACCCTAGTTGTGTGCTAGTTGCGTCCTACTTGCGCCCTACTTGCGCCCTACTTACGCCCAACTTGCACCCTAGTTGCACCCTAGTTGCAACCTAGTTGCACCCTAGTTGCCCCCTACTTGCGCCTTAGCTGCGCCTCAGATGGGCACCTTAGTTGTGCCCTAGTTGCACCCTAGTTTGGCCCTTCTTGCGCCCTACTTGCACCCTTCTTGCACCCTAGTTGCACCCTTGTTGTGCTCTAGTTGCACCCTAGTTGCACCCTAGTTGCGCCCTAGTTGTGGCCTAGTTGCACCTGAGTTGGACACTAGCTATGCCCGCCCTAGTTGCGCCCGAGTTGTGCCGTAGTTGCGCCGTAGTTGCGCCCTAGTTACGCACTTCTTGCGCCCTTCTTGCGCCCTTCTTGCGCCCTCCTTGCTCCCTAGTTGCATCCTAGTTACACCCTAGTTTATGCCCTACTTGCGTCCTTGTTGGGCCTCACTTGCACCCTAGTTATGCCTTAGTTGCACCTCACTTGTGCCCTAGTTGCGCCAAAGTTGGACACTAGATATGCCCTAGTTACACCCTAGTTTCACCCTAGTTGCGCCCTAGTTGCTTCCTAGTTGCGCCCTAGTTGCACCTTAGTTGCCTCCCACTTGCGCCCTAGTTTTTGCCTATGTTAAGCACTAGCTACGCCCTAGTTGCCTCCGAGTTGTGTCCTAGTTACACAGTGGCTGTACGCTACTTGCGCCCTACTTGCTCAGTAGTTTTGCCGTAGTTGCACTGTTATTGTGCCATATTTGAGGCCTACTTGCCCCTTAGTTACACCATAGTTGCGCCCTATTTGCACCCTACTTGTGCCCTACTTGCACCCTACTTACGCCCCTGTTCTATCCTTGTTGTACCTTAGTTGCGCTTCACTTACACCCTACTTGCACCCTAGTTGTACCCTAGTTACGCCCTAGTTGTGCCCTAATTCCATCCCACTTGTACCCTATTTGCGTACTAGTTGCGTCCTAGTTACATCTTACTTGCGCCCTAGTTACGCCCTACTTGCGTCCCAGTAGTGCCCTTTTTCCGTCTTAGTTGCACCCTAGTTTCATCTTAGTTGGGCACTAGCTACATCCTCGTTGCCCCCTAGTTACACCCTAGTTACACCCTAGTTATGCCCTAGTTGTGCCCTACTTGTGCCCTAGTTGGGCCCTACTTGTGCCCTAGTTCCGCCCTAGTTGAGCCCTAGTTGCGCATTTGTGACGCCTCAGTTGGGCACTGGCTATGTCCTAGTTGCGCCCTAGTTGCGCCCTAGTTGTTCCCTAGTTGCACCCTACTTGTGCCCTACTTGCACCCTAATTGTGTTATGGTTGTGCCCTTGTTGCCCCGTACTTGCGTCCTCCTTGCGTCCTAGTTGCGCCCTTGTTGCATCCTAGTTGCATCCTACTTGCGCCTTTCTTGTGCCCTACTTGCGTCTTAGTTGCGCCCTAGTTGCATCCTTGTTGGGCCCTACTTGCGCCCTACTTGTGCCCTACATGCGCCCTAGTTGCGCCCTGGTTACGCCCTAGATGCACCTTAGTTATGGCCTAATTGTGCCCTTCTCGCACATTAGTTATGCCCTACTTACACCCTAGTTGCACACTAGTTGGGCCTCTATTGGGCACTAGCTATGCCCTGGTTGTGCCCTAGTTGCGCCCTACTTGCGCACTACTTGTGCCCTAGTTGTGCCCTTCTTGCGCCCTAGTTGCGCCCTACTTGTGCCCTAGTAGCATCCTTCTTGTGTCCTAGTTGTGCCCTAGTTGTGCCTCAGTTGGGCACTAGCTACGTCTTAGTTACGCCATAGTTGCATCCTAGTTGCGTCCTAGTTACGCCGTATTTGGGCCCTAGTTGCGCCCTAGTTGCGCCCTGCTTAGGCCCTAGTTGCGCCCTAGTTGGGCCTCAATTGGGCAATAGCTACGTCCTTGTTGCGCCCAATTTGTGCCCTTGTTGCGCCCTAGTTACAGCGTACTTGCGCCCTACTCTCACATCAACCATGCTATAGTTGTGCCGTAGTTATACCCTACTTGCGCCCTCCTTGCACTTAGTTCCGCCCTCGTTATGTCCTAGTTGTGCCCTACTTATGCTCTACTTGTACCCTACTTGCGTCCTAGTTGCACCCTAGTTGCACCCTAGTTGCGCCCTAGTTGTGCCCTACTTGCACCCCACTTGCATCCTACTTGTGCTCTATTTATGTCCTACGTATGCCCTAGTTGCGCACTTGTTGGTCCGCTGTTGGATACTAGCTACGCCCTAGTTGCGCCCTAGTTACGCCCTTGTTGTGCCCTACTTACGCCCTACTTGCGTCCTAGTTGCATTCTTCTAGCGTCCTACTTGCGCCCTAGTTGCGCCCTACTGGACCACTAGTTGCACTCTAGTTGTATCCTAGTTGTGCCTCAGTTGGGCACTATCTACGCCCTAGTTGCACCCTAGTTGTACCCTAGTTGCGCCCTACCTACGCCCCACTTGCGACTTAGTTGTGCCCTACTTGTGCCCTAGTTGTACCCTAGTTGCGCCCTAGTTGCATCTAAATGTGGCTCTAGTAGCCTTAGTCACGCCCTAGTTGCGCCCTAGTTATGCCCTAGTTGCACTCTATTTGCGCCATAAGTGTGCCCTTCTTGAGTACTACATGCGTCCTGGTTGCGCCCTAGTTGTGCCCTAGTTGCGCCCTACTTGCATCCTACTTACGCCCTACTTGTACCCTATTTGTCCCCTAGTTGGGTCCTACTTGCGCCCTAGTTACATCCTAGTTGCACCCCGCTTGCACCCTAGTTATTCCCTACTTGCACCCTACTTGCGTCCTATTTGTGTCCTTGTTGCGCACTAGTTGTGTTCTACTCGCACCCAACTTGCGCCCTACTTGTGCCCTAGTTGGGCCTTAGTTGCTTCCTAGTAGCGCCCTACTTATGCCCTTCTTGTGCCCTGCTTACGTTCTAGTTTCGACCTTATTGTGCACTACTTGCATCCTAGTTACGCCCTAGTTATGCCCTAGTTGTGCCCTGGTTGGGCCTCGATAGGGCACTAGCTTTGCCCAAGTTGCGCTGTAGTGTGCCCACGTTGCACCCTACTTGTGCCCTACTTGCGGCCTACTTGCGTCCTGGATACGCCCTGGTTGGACCCTAGTTGCACCCCAGTTGCACCCTCATTGTGCCTAACTTACGCCCTAGTTATGCCCTAGTTGCGCCCTAGTTGCGCTTCAGTTTGGCACGTACTTTGCCCCAGTTGCGTCCTAGTTGCGCCCAAGTTGCACCCTTCTTCCGTCCTACTTGCACCCTACTTGTTCCCTAGTTCCGCCCCAGTTGTGTCCTAGCTGCACCCTAGTTGAGCCCTACTTATGCCCTACTCTCGCCCTACTTGTGCCCTAGTTTTGCCCTAGCTGCACCCTAGTTGTGCTCTACTAGCACCCTATTTGCAACCTAGTCATGCCCTAGTTGCGCCCTAGTTGTGCCCTAGTTTTTCCCTAGCTGCACCCTAGTTGCAACTCAGTTGCACACTAGCTACGTCCTAGTTGTGCCCTAGTTGTGCCCTAGTTGCACCCTAGTTGCGACCTACTTGATCCCTAGTTGCGCCCTAGTTGCGTCCTAGTTGTGTCCTACTTGCGCCCTGATTGTGCCCCACTTGCACCCTAGTTGCGCTCTACTTGCGTCCTAGTTGCGCCCTAGTTACACCTCAGTTGGGAACTAGCTACACCCTAGTTGAGCCCTAGTTGTGCCCTAGTTGCACCCTACTTACCCTCTAGTTGCGCCCGACTTGCGCCCTAGTTACACCCTAGTTGAGCCTCAGTTGTGCACTAGCACGCCCTAGTTGCTCCCTAGTTGGGCCCTAGTTGCGCCCTACTTGCACCCTACTTGCTCCTTAGTTGTGCCCTAGTAGCGCCCTTATAACGATCTACTTATGGCCTACTTGCACCCTAGTTGTGCCCTACTTGTACCCTACTTGTGCCATACTTGCGCCCTAGTTGAGGCCTAGTTACAACCTAGTTGCACTCTACTTGCGCCATAATTGCGCCCTAGCTGCCTCCTAGTTGCGCCCTTGTTGTAATCTACTTGTGCCCTATTTGCACCCTGGTATCATCCTAGTTACGCCCTACTTGCGTCCTAGTTCCGCCCTACGTACGCCCGAGTAGCGCCCTTGTTAAGCCCTAGTTGTGCTCTAGTTGCGCCCCTGTTGGCCACAAGCTACATCCTAGTTGCGCCCTAGTTGCGTCATAGTTGCGCCCTGGTTACACCCTTCTTGCATCCTACTCAGCCTTAGTTGCACACCACTTGCGTCCTAGTTGTGCCCTAGTTACGCCCCAGTTGCGCCTCAGTTTGGCACTAGCTACGTCCTAGTTGCGCCCTAGTTGCACCCTAGTTGCATCCTACTTGCGTCCTACTTGTACCGTAATTATGCTGTAGTTGCATCCTAGTTGAGCCCTCCTTGTGTCCTCCTTGCATCCTTGTTGTAGCCTAGTTGCGTCCTTGTTGTGCCCTACTTGTGCCCTTCTTATGCCATACTTGCGGCATTTTTGTGCCCTAGTTGCGTCCTAGTTACGGCCTACTTTTGCCCTACGTGAGCACTAGTTGTACCCTAGTTTTCCACTGATTACGCCCTAGATACGTCATAGTTGCGTCCTACTTGCGCTCTATTTACGCCCTACTCGTGCCTTAGTTGTGCCCTAGTTGCGCCTCACTTGGGCACTAGCTACGTCCTACTTGTGCCCTAGTTACACCCTAGTTGTGCCCTACTTGCGTCCTACTTGCATCCTTCTTGAGCCCTACTTGCACCCTACTTGCGCCCTACTTACGTCCTAGTTGTATCCTACTTGAGCCGTAGTTGCGCCATAGCTGCGCCCTAGTTTCGCCCTAGTTGCGCCTAATTGGGTACTAGTTGCACCCTAGTTGCGACTTAGTTGCGTCCTAGTTGCACCCTAGTTGTGCCATTTTTGTGCCCTACTTGCGCCCTACTTGCGCCCTACTTGTGCCCTACTTGCACCCTAGTTGTGCCCTAGTTACATCTCAGTTAGGCACTAGCTACGCCCTAGTTGCTCCCTAGTTGTACCCTAGTTGTCCCCTAGTTGCGTCCTACTTGTGCCCTACTTGCGCCCTACTTGCGCCCTATTACGCCCTAGTTCCGCCCTACTTGCAACCTATTTGCATCCTAGTTGAGCCCTTGTTATGCCCTAGTTGCAACGTAGTTGTTCCCTAGTTACGCCTCGTTACGCCCTACTTGCGCCCTAGTTGTATCCTAGTTGTGACCTAGTTATGCTCTAGTTGCGCTCTACTTGCGACCTACTTGCGCCCTACTTGCATCCTAGTCGTGCCCTAGTTGCGCCCTAGTTGCACCCTAGTTGCGTCCTACTTGCGCCCTACTCGGCCCTACTTGCACCCTAGTTGCATCCCAGTTGCACCCTTGTTGCACCCTACTTG
This sequence comes from Penium margaritaceum, assembly GCA_023375785.1. Taxonomy (NCBI): domain Eukaryota; kingdom Viridiplantae; phylum Streptophyta; class Zygnematophyceae; order Desmidiales; family Peniaceae; genus Penium; species Penium margaritaceum. The sequence continues at coordinate 14,442 of SZWC01026620.1, forward strand.
CACCCTATTTTCACCATACTTGCGCCCTAGCTACGCCAAAGCTAGGTTCTACTTGCACCCTTGTTGCGCCCTTCTTGCACCCTAGTTGCACCCTAGTTGTGCCTCACTAGCTACGCCCAAGTTATGGCCTGATTACGCCCTAATAACGTCCTAGTTGCACCCTACAAATGCCCTACTTACACTCTAGTCGCGCCCTACTTGCTTCCTAGTTGGACCTGAATTGAGCCCTAGTTACGCCCTAGTTGTGCCTCAGTTGGTTGCTAGCTACGTACTAGTTGCGCCCTATTTATGGCCTAGTTGCGCCATAGTTGCAGCCGACTTACCTACTTGTGCCCTAGTTGCACCCTAGTTGAGCCCTATTTGCATCCTACTTGCATCCTAAATACGCCGTAGTTGCGCCCTGGTTGCACCCTGCTTGTACCCTACATTCGCCCTACTTGTGGCCAAGTTGCATCATGGTTGCACCCTAGTTGCACCCTACTTGTGCCCTACTTACGCCCTACTTGTGCCCTACTTGTGCCCTAGTTGCACCTGCGTTATGCCCTAGTTGTGCCCTTGTTGCATCCTAGTTGCGCCCTGGTTGCATCCTCGTTGCACCCTAGTTGTGCCCTAGTTTTTCTCTACTTCCACCCTTCTTACGCCCTAGTTGCGTCCTACTTGCATTCTTGTTGTGCCCTAGTTGCGCCTTTGTTGGGCACTATATACGCCCTAGTTGTACCCTAGTTGTACCCTAGTTTTGCCCTTGTTGCGCCGTACTTGCGCCCTACTTGCGCCCTAGGTGCGCCCTACTTGCACCCTAGTTGTGCCTATGTTAAACACTAGCTAGGCACTAGTTGCGAGCTAGTTATGCCCTACTTCCGCCCTACTTGCGCCCGTCTTGCGTCCTAGTTTCGGCCTAGTTGCGCGTTAGTGTTGCCCTACTTACGCCATACTTGTGCCCAAGTTGCACCCTATCTGCGCCCTAGTTGTTCCTCAGTTTGGCACTAGCTATGCACTAGTTGCGCCCTTGTTACGCCCTAGTTAAGCCGTACACGCGCCCTACTTGCGCTCTAGTTGTGCCTTAATTGCGCCCTAGTTGTACCCTACTTGCGCCCTAGTTGTACCCTACTTGCGCCCTAGTTGTACCCTACTTGCGCCCTACTTCTGCACTAGATGTGCCCGAATTGCGCCCTAGTTGTGTCCTACTTGCACCCTACTTGCGCCCTACTTGCCCCCTAGTTATGCCCAGTTGCGCCCTAGTTGTGCCCTAGTTGCGCCCTACTTCAGCCCTACTGACACCCTACTTACACCCTAGTTGCACCCTAGTTACACCCTAGTTTCACCCTAGTTGTACCCAACTTGCACCTTACTTGCATCCTAGTTGCTTCCTACTTACGCCCTACTTGCACCCTAGTTATGTCCAAGTTATGCCCTAGTTGTGCTCTTATTGCGCCCTACTTGCGTCGTACTTGTGTCTTAGTTGCACCCTAGATGTCCACTAGAAGCACACTACTTGTGCCCTACTTGTGCCCTATGTGGATCCCACTTGCGCCCTAGTTACCCCCAAAGTGCGTCCAAGTTACGCCTTACTTGCGCCCTAGTTGCGCCCTAGTTGCACCATTTTAGGACACTAGTTATGCCCTAGTTGTGCTCAAGTTGCGCCCTAATTGCACCCTAGCTACGCCCAACTTGTGTCCTACTTGCGCCCTACTTGCGCCCTAGTTGTGCCCTAGTTGAGCCCTAGTTGCACCCTAGTTGCGTTCCAGGAGCCTCAGCTGGGTACTAGCTAAGCCCTAGTTGTGCCGTTGTTGCGCTATAGTTGCGTCCTACTTGCGCCCTAGTTGCGTCGTACTCACCACCTGGTTCCGACCTAATTGCTTCCTAGTTGTACCATAGTTGTGCCTCATTTCGACACTAGCGATGTCCTGGTTACGCCCTGGATGCACCCTATTTGCGGCCTACTTACGCCCTACTTGTGCCCTGTTTGTGCCCTATTTGTGTCTTGGTTGTGCGCTACTTGCGCCCTACTTGCGTCCCACTTGTGCCCTAGTTGCACCCTTGTTGCACTCTACTTGCACCCTACTTACCCCCTACTTTGTGCCCTAGTTGTGCCCTAGTTGTGCCCTAATTGCACCTTAAATGCGGCCTAATTACGTCCTAGTTACACCCTAGTTGCACCCTAGTTGCGCCCTAGTTGCGCCCTAGTTGTGCCTCAGTTAGGCCCTAGATACGTGCTAATGGCACCCTATTTGTACCCTAGTTGCACCCTACTTGCGCCATATTTGTGCCCTAGTTGCGCCCTACTTACGCCCTAGTTACGCCCTAGATGCGGCCTAGTTGCACACTAGGAGCCTTAGTTGGGCACTAGCTACGCCCTAGTTGCGCCCTAGTTGCACCCTTCTTGCGCCCTAGTTCCTCCCTTCTTATGCCCTAGTTGTGCCCTAGTTGTTAGTGTGTTGGGAAGAGGCTAGGCCCTAGCTGTGCCCTAGTTGTGCCCTAGTTGTGACATAGTTGCGCCCTAGTTGCACCCTAGTTGTGTTCTACTTGTGCTCTACTTGCGCCCTAGTTGCGCCCTAGTTGTGCCCTTGTTGGGCCCTACTTGCGCCTTAGTTGCGCCCTTCTTGTGCCGTGGTTGTGCCCTAGTTGCGATTCAGTTGGGCACTAGCTACGCCCTAGTTGCGCCCTAGTTGCAACCTAGTTGCGTCGTAGTTGTGCCCTACTTACGCCCTACATGCGCAGTAGCTGCGTCCTACTTGCGTGCTAGTTGCGCCCTTCTTGTGCCCTGGTTGCGCCCTAGTTGTGAATCAGTTGGGCACTAGCTACTACCTAGTTGCGCCTTAGTTGTGCCCTAGTTGTGTCCTAGTTTCGCCCTATTTGTGCTCTACCTGCGCCCTCATTGCACGCTAGTTGCACCCTTGTTGCGCCCTCCTTGTGCCTTACTTGCTCCCTACTTGTGCCCTAGTTAGGCCCTAGTTGTGCCCTAATTGCATCCTACTTGCACCCTTCTTGCACCTTACTTGAGCCCTAGATGTGCCCTAGTTACACCCTAGTTGCGCCCTAGTTCCGCCCTACCTACGCCGTAGTTGCATCCTAGTTCCGTCCTAGTTGTGTCCTAACTTCGTCCTACTTGTGCCCTAGTTGCGTCCTACTTGCGCCCTAGTTGCGCCTCAGCTAGGCACTAGCTATGCCCTAGTTCCGCCCTAGTTGCGCCCTAGTTCTTTTCTAGTTGCGCCTTACTTGGGCCCTACTATTGCCCTATTTACGCCCTATTTGCGCCCTAGTCGCACCGTAGTTGCGCCTCAGTTGGGCATTAGCTATGCCCTAGTTGCGCCCATGTTGTGCCCTAGTTGCAGTCTAGTTGCGCCCTTCTTGCGTGCTACTCGGGCCCTGGTTACATCCTAGTTGCGCCCTGCTTGCACGCTACTTGTGTCGTAGTTGCACCCTACTTGCACCCTTATTGCGCCCTACTTGCGCCCAAGTTGCGCCCTAGTTGGGCCCCAGTTGCGCCCTAGTTGCGACCTACTTGCGCCCTACTTGCGTCCTACTTGCGTCCTAGTTGCGTCCTAGTTACGCCCTAGTTGCGCCTTAGTTTGGCATGAGCTACACCCTATTTACGTCCTAGTTGCACTCTAGTTGTACCCTACTTACACCCTACTTGCGCCCTAGTTGTATCCTAGTTGCGCCCTACTTCCGCCCTAGTTGCGCCATAGTTGTGCCCTACATATTTTGTAGTTGTACTCTAGTTGTGCCCTTGTTACGACCTAGTTGCGCCTCAGTTGGGCAATAGCTATGTCCTAGTTGTACCCTAGTTGGGCACTAGTTATGCCCTACTTGCGCCCTACGTGCGTCCTACTTACGTCTACCTTTTACCCTAGTTTTGCCCTGGTTGCGCTCTAGTTGTGCCTCTACTGGACACTAGCTACGCCCTAGTTGTGCCCTAGTTGCGTCCTAGTTGCGCCCTAGGTGCGTCATACTTGCCCCCTAGTTACACCATTCTTGCGCCCTACTTGGGCCCTACTTGCGCTCTAGTTGCCTCCTAGTTGCGCCCTAGTCGCGCCTTAGTTGCGCCCTACTTGCGCCCTAGTTTTGCCCTTCTTGCGCCCTGGTTGCAACCTAGTTGCGTCTCAATTGGGCACTAGCTACAGCCTAGTTGTGCCCTAGTTGCATCCTAGTTTGCTCTAGTTGTGCTCTACTTACGACTTACGTGTGCTTTAGTTGTACCCTACTTGCGTCCTCCTTGCGCCCTACTTGCGCCCTAGTTGCATCCTAGTTTGTCCTAGTTGCGCCCTAGTTCCGCCCAACTTGCGCCCTACTCGCGCCATAGCTGCGCCCTAGGTACACTCGTTTTGCCTCCTACTTGAGCTGTACTTATACCCTAGGTGCACCCTAATTGCGTTGCAGTTGCACCTTGTTTCCTTCCTAGTTGCGCCCTACTTGCGCCCTAGTTACACACTAGTTGCACCCTAGTTGCATCCTAGTTGTGTCCTGCTTGCGCCCTAGTTGCGCCCTACGTGCGCCCTAGTGGCGCCTAAGTTGAGCAATAGCTACGCCCTAGTTCTGCCTTAGTTGCACCCTAGTTGTGCCATTGTTGTGTCCTATTTGTGCCCTATCTGCACCCTAGTTACACCTCAGTTGGGCACTAGCTACCCTCTTGTTGCCCCCTAGTTGCGCTCTAGTTGCACCCTCTTTGCACCCTAGTTGCACCCTACTTGTTCATTACTTGTATCCTAGATGCACCCTAGGTACGCCCTAGTTGCACCCTAGTTGCGTCCTACTTGCGCCCTTCTTGCACCCTAGTTGTATCCTTGTTATGCCCTAGTTACGCCCTACTTGTACCCTGCTTGGACCCTAGTTGCGCCCTACTTGTGCCCTAGTTACACACTAGTAGCGCTATACTTGTGCCCTAGTTGCGCCATACTTGGGCCCTAGTTGTGCCCTAATTGCAGCTCAGTTACACACTAGCTATGCCTTAGTAGTGCCATACTTGCACCCTAGTTGCGCCCTACTTACACCCTAGTTGCGCACTAGTTGTGGCTCAGTTGGGCAATAGCTACGCCTTGTTTGCGCCCTAGTTGCGCCTAGTTGCGCACTAGTTGTGCCATAGTTGTGCCCTAGTTGTGCCCTACTTGCGCCCTAGTTGCACCCTAGCTACGCCTCAGTTGGGTACTAGCTACACCCTAGTTACGCCCTACTTGCACCCTACTTGCGCCCTACTTGTGTCCTAGTTGTGCCCTAGTTGGGCTCTACTTACACCCTAGTTTCTCCCAACTTGCATCCTAGTTGTGTCCTCGTTGCATCCTAGAAGAGCCCTACTTGCGTCCTACTTGCACCCTATTTGTGCCCTCCTTGCATCCTTGTTGTGCCCTTCTTGCACCTTAGTTAAACCCTAGATGCTCCCTAATTAAACCCTAGTTGCACATGATTTTGGCACTAGCTTCACCCTAGTTGTGTCCTGCTTTCACCCTAGTTGCGCGCTTCTTGGGCCCTACTTGTACCCTAGTTACGCCCTAATTGTGCCCTTATTAAACCAAATCTGCATCCTCCTTGCACCCAACTTGCGCCCAAGTTGCACCTTACTTCCGCCGTGCTTGCACCCTACTTGCGCCCTACTTGCACCTTACTTGCACCCTAGTTGCGCCCTAATTGCGCCCAAGTTGCATCCTAGTTGCGCCCTAGTCAAACACTGGTTGCGCACTTGTTACAGCCTAGTTGTACCCTACTTGCGCCCTACTTACGCCCTAGTGGCGCCCTAGTTGCTCCCTAGTTTCATCCTAGTTGCACTCAAATGGGCACTAGCTACGCCCAAGTTGCGCCCTAGTTGCACCCTTGTTGCGCCCTACTTGTGCCCTACTTGCGCCCTGGTTAAGCCCTAGTTGCGCCCTAGTTGCGCCGTAGTTGAACCCTAGTTGTGCCTTAGTTGCGCCCTACTTGCCCTCTACTTGGACCCTAGTTGCGCCCTTGTTGTGCCCTAGTTGTGCTCTAGTTGTGGCCTATTTGCACCCTAGTTCCATTCTAGTTGCACGCTTGTTGCCCCCTACTTGCCCCCTACTTGTCCCCTCGTTACGCCCTAGTTGCGCCTTACTTTCACCCTGCTTGCACGCTACTTGCGCCCTACTACCACCCTAGTTGCACCCTATTTGAATCATAGTTGTGCCCTAGATGCGCTTCAGTTGGGGTCCAACCATGCCCTAGTTGCGCCGTAGTTACGTCCTAGTTGCACCCTAGTGGCGCCCTTCTTGCACCCTACTTATGCCCTCCTTGTGACCTACTTGCGCCCTATTTGCATCCTAGTTGCATCCTAGTTATGCCCTACTTGCATCCTACTTACGCCCTAGTTGTGCTCCAATTACACGCTACTTGCGTCCTAGTTGCATCCTAGTTGCGCCATAGTTGTGCCCTAGTTGCACCCTAGTTGCGCCTCCGTTGGGCACTAGCTACGCTCTAGTTACGTCCTAGTTGTGCTCTAGTTGCGCCTTAGTTACACGTATTTGCACCCTACTTGCGTCCTCCTTGCACCCTAGTAGCACCCGAGTTGCGCCCGACTAGCATCCTAGTTGCATCCTAATTGTGTCCTAGTTGCGGCCTACTTGCATCCTACTTGCACTTTAGTTCAGCCCTAGTTCCGCCCTACTTGCGCCCTACTTGCACCCTACTTGCACCCTACTTGCGCCCCAGTTGCATGCTACTTGCGCTCTAATTGTTTCCTACTTGCAATGTAGTTGGGCCCTAGTTGCGTCCTACTTGCAACCTACTTGCGTCCTACTTGCGCTCAAGTTGCTTGCCTTGTTGTCCCATACATGCGCCCTACTTGTCTTTTAATTGTGCCCTAGTTCTGCCCTCTTTGCGTCCTAGTTGCCCCCTACTTGTACCCTACCTGCGTCTCGCACCCTACTTACAACCTAGTTGCACCCTAGTTGCATCCTAGTTGCGCTCTTCTTACGCCCTAGTCGCGTCCAAGTTGCGTCCAAGTTGCGCCCTACTTCCGTCCTACTTGCGTCCTACTTGCGCCCTAGTTGTGCCCTACTTGCACCCTAGTTACGCACGTGTTGCGCCTTAGTTGGACACTATCTACGCCTTAGTTGCGCCCTAGTTGCACCCTAGTTGTCCCCTAGTTGTGCCGTAGTTACGCCCTAGTTACACCCTACTTGTGTCCTACTTGTGCCCTACTTGTGTCCTAGTTGTGCCCTACTTGTGTCCTAGTTACGCCCAAGTTGCACCCTACTTGCGCCTCAGTTGGACACTAGCTATGCCCTGGTTGCGCCCTAGTTGTGCCCTAGTTAAGCCTTACTTGCACCCTACTTGCGTCCTACTTGCGCCCAAGTTCCGCCATCGCTACGCCCTAGTCACGCACTAGTTGCATCCTAGTTGCACCCTAGTTGTGCCCTAGTTGCTCCCTCGTTGTGTTCTACTTGCGTCCTAATTGCGCCCTCATTGCGCCCTAGGTGCGCACTAGTTACGCACTAAGTGCGTTATAATTGCATTCTACTTGCGGCCTATTTGCGCCCTACTTGCGCCCTAGTTGCGCCTTAGTTGTATCCTGTTTGTGCCCTTCTTGCACCTTAGTTGTGCCCTAGTTGCGCCCTACTTGCGCCCTAGTTGCACCCTACTTTTGCCCTACTTGTGGCCTAGTTGCACCATAGTTGTACCCTAGTTGCGCCCTAGTTGCGTCCTCATTGCGCCCTACTTGCACCCTGGTGGCATCCTAGTTGCACCTCAGTTGGACACTAGCTACGCCTTAGTTGTACCCTGTTTGCACCCTAGTTGCGTCCTACTTGCGTCTTACTTGCGCCCTACTTGCGCCCTAGTCGCACCCTGGTTGCGCCCTAGTTGTGTCCTCGTTGCGCCTTAGTTGGGCACTAGCTACGACCTAGTTGCGCCCTAGTTGCACCCTAGTTGAGGCTTGTTGTGCCCTGGTTTGGCCCTAGTTGTGCCCTAGTTACATCCAACTTGTGCCCTGCCTCCGCTCTACTTACGCCCTAGTTACACTGTACTTGCGCCCTACTTATGCCCTACTTGCATCCTACTTGCGTCCTAGTTGCATCCTAGTTACGTGTTACTTGCGCCCTACTCTCGTCATCCTTACACCCTACTTGAGCCCTACTTGCGCCCTAGTTGTATCCTCGTTGCGTCCTAGTTCTGCACTACTTGCGTCCTACTTGTGCCCTAGTTGTGCCCTAGTTGCACCCTACTTGCGCCCTAGTTTTGACCTACTTGCACCCCAGTTGTGTCCTAGTTGCGCCTCAGTTGGGAACTAGCTACGTCCTAGTTACATCCTAGTTGTATCCTAGTTGCGGCCTAGTTGCAATGTACTTGCGTCCTACTTGCGCCCTAGTTTCACCCTACTAGCGCACTAGTTGCACCTCAATTAAACCCTAGTTACATCCTAGCTTTGCCCTAGTTGTGTTCTAGTTACGGCATACTTCCCTCGTACTTGCGCTCTAGTTGCGTCCTAGTTTTGCCCTAGTTTCCCCCTACTTGCGCCCTACTTGCACCGCAAATGCGCCTATATTGCACCATAGTGACATCCTATTTGTGCCTTATTTGCGCCCTACTTGCATCCTAGTTGGGCCCAAGTTGCCTCCTACTAGTTCCTTCTTGCGCTCGAGTTGCGCCCTTGTTGCCCCCTACATGCGCCCTACTTGCGCCCTTCTTTTACCTTAGTTGCGCCCTTTTGCACCCAAGTTGTGTCCTACTTGCGGCCTACCTGTGCCTCACACCCTTGTTGCACCATAGTTGCACCCTAGTTGTGTCCTAGTTGCGCCCTACTTGCACACTACTTGCGCCCTAGTTGCCCCCTTGTTGCGCCCTAGTTGCATCCTACTTGCGTCCGGCTTGTGCCCTCCTTGCGCCCTAGTTGCGCCCTAGTTGCGTCCTAGTTGTGCCCTAGTTGCGCCTTTGTTGGGCACTACCTAAGCCTTAGTTGCCTTTGTTGCACCTAGTTGTGCCCTAGTTGCGCCCTAGTTGCGCCCTCGATGCGCCCTAGTTGCGCCCTAGTTATTCACTACGTGCACCCTAGTTGTGCCTTCCTTGTGCTCTAGTTACACCCTAGTTGCGCACTAGTTGCGCCCCAGTTGGGCACTAGCTATGTCCTAGTTGTGCCCTAGTTGCACCCTAGTTAAGCCCTACTTGCGCCCTACTTGCGCCCTGCTTTCACCCAAGTTATGCCCAAGTTCCACCATAGTTGGGCCTTTGTTGCACCTCTGTTGGACACTAGCTACGCCCTAGTTGCGCCCTAGTTGTCTCCTAGTTGTACCCTAGTTGCGTCTTAGTTTTGCCCTAGTTGTGCCCTAATTGCGCCCTATTTGCGCCCTAGTTGCGCCATAGGCGAGTCCTCGTTGCGCCCTAGTTGCGTCCTACTTGTGGCTTACTTGTGGCCTAGTTGCGCGCTACTTGCGCCCTAGTTGCGCCCTAGTTGCATCATGTTTGTGCCTTATTTGTGCCTTAGTTCCACCCTAGTTGTGCCCTAGTTACGCCCTAGTTGCCTCCTACTCCCGTCCTACTTGTGGCCTAGTTGCGCCATAGTTGCGCCCTAGTTGCGCCCTAGTTGCATCCTACTTGCGTCCTAGCTGTGCCCTCCTTGGGCCTTAGTTGCACTGACTTTGTGCCTTAAGCACTAGCTATGCCCTAGTTGCACCCTAATTGCGTCCTAGTTGTGCCCTAGTTGTGCCCTAGTTACAGGTCAGCTGGACACTAGCTACACCCTAGGTGTGCCCTAGTTACGCCCTAGGTGCACCCTAGTTTCGCCCTACTTGCGCCCTACTTGCACCCTAACTGTGCCCTAGATGGGTCCTAGTTGTGCCCTACTTGTGCCCTAGTTATGCCCTAGCTGCGCCCTAGTTATGCCCCACATGTGCCCTACTTGCGCCCTACTTGCATCCTAGTTGCACCCTAGTTGCGCCCTACTTGCACCCTACCTACGCCGTGCTTGTACCCTAGTTGCGTCCTTAGTTTTACCCTAGTTGTGCCCTAGTTGCGCATAAGTTAAACCCTGGTTGTGCTCTAGTTGCGCCCTAGTTGTGCCTTAGTTGTGTCCTAGTTGTGCCCTAGTTGCACCGTCCTTGCACCCTAGTTGCGCCCTATTTGCCCCCTAGTTGCGCTCTAGTTGCCCTTCAGTTGGACACTAGCTACGCCCTAGTTGCGTCCTAGGTGTGCCTCGGTTTTTCCCAAGTTGCATCCTATTTGTGCCCTAATTGCGCCCTAGTTACGCCATACTTGCACCTTAGTTGTGCCCTACTTGTGCCCTAGATGCACCCTAGTTGTGCCTATGTTGGGCACTAGCTACGCCCTGGATGCGCCCTAGATGTGCCATAGTTACTACCTAGTTGTGCCTTATTTTTTCCATAGTTGCGCCCTAGTTGCGCCCTAGTTACACCCTAGTTGCGCTCTAGTTGCGCCCTACTTGTGCCCTAGTTGTGCCCTAGTCATGGCCTGGTTGTGTCATACTTGGGCTCTACTTGCGCCCTACTTGCATCCTAGTTGCGCCTTTGTTTTTCCCTACCTGTGTACTTTTTGCGCCTTACTTCCGACCCAGTTGCACCCTAGTTGCGCCCTACTTGTGCCCTACTTACGTCCTACTTGTGCCCTACTTACGCCCCAGGTATGCCCTTCTTGCGCCCTAGTTGCGTCCTAGTTGCACCCGCGTTCTACAAAACTTGCGCCTCAGTAGGGCACTAGCTGCGCCCTAGTTGCGTCCTAGTTGTGCGCTAGTTGTACCATAACTTTGCCCTATTTATGGCCTTCTTACACCCTAGTTGCGTCCTAATTGTTACCTAGTTATAGCCTAGATGTGCCTTACTTACAACTTGGTTAGATACTAGCTACACCCTGGTTCCGCCCTAGTTGCACCCCAGTTGCGTCCTACTTGCGCCTCAATACAGCACAAGCTGCATCCAAGGTGTACCCTAGTTACACCTTAGTTGCGCCCTAGTTTCCCCCTAGTTGTACCCTGTTTGCGCCCTACTTGCGCCCTAGATGCATCCCTAGTTGCACCCTAGTTGCACACTAGTTGTGCCCTACTTGTGCCCTAGTAGCGCCCTACTTGCGCCTTAGTTGCACCATAGTTGCACCTTAGTTGGGCACTAGCTATGGCCTAGTTGCGCCCTAGTTCAGCCGTAGTTGTGCTCTAGTTGCGTGTTTTTCGCGCCCTAGTTGCGCCCTACTTTTGCCCTAATTGTGCCGTAGTTACGTCCTTTTTACACCCTAGTTGCGCCTTAGTTCTTTCCTACTTGTACCTCAGCTGGGCACTAGGTAGGCCCTAGCTAGTGCCTAGTTATGCCCTAATTGCACCCTACTTGGACCCTATTTGTGCGCTACTTGTGATCTGCTTGCGTCCTACATCCGCCCTAGTTGCAACCTAGTTGTGCCCTAGTTGCGCCCTAGTTGTGCCTAGTTGCGCCCTAGTTACACCCTAGTTGCACCCTATTTGCGTCCTACTTACGTCCTAGTTGTGTCCTTCTTGCGACCTACTTGAGCACTACTTGTGTCCTAGATGCTCTCTACTTGCACCCTAGTTGCGATCAAGTTGCACCTCAATTGGGTACTAGCTACAGCCTAGTTATGCACTTGTTGACGCCTAGTTATACCCTGGTTGTTTCCTACTTGCGCCCTACTTGCACCCTAGTTGCGCGCTACTTGCGCCCTAGTTGCGTCCGACTTGCGCCCTAGTTGCGCCCTAGTTGCGCCTCATTTGGACACTGACTGGGCCCTAGTTGTGCTCTGGTTGCGCCCTAGGTGCGCCCTAGTTGCGCCATACTTGCACCCTACTTGTGCCCTAGTTGCACCCTGGTTGTACCCTAGTTGCGCACAACTTGCGCCCTACTTGCGTGCTAGTTGCGCCCCTATTACGCCCTTGTTGTACCATACTTGTGCCCTTCTTGTGCCCTATATTTGGCCCTAGTTGCGGCCTAGCTGTGCCCTAGTTGCGCCCTACATGAGCCCTACTTGCACCCTGCTTTTGCCCTAGTTATGCCCCAATTACGCCCTAGTTGCGTCCTACTTGCGCCCTACTTACGCCGTACTTGTGCCCTAGTTACACACTAGTTACACCCTAGTTGCACTGTAGTTGTGCTATACATGTACCCTAGAAGTGCCCTAGTTGTGCCTCAGTTGGACACTAGCTACGCCCTACTTGTGCCCTTAGTTTCACCTTAGTTGCGCCCTAGTTGTACCCTACTTAAGCCCTTCTTGCGCCCTAGTTGAGCCCTAACTGCACCATAGTTCTGGCCTACTTGTACCCTAGTTACGCCTTGGTTGCGTTTCAGTCGGGCACTAGCTATGGCCTGGTTACGCCCTAGTTGCTCCCTTGTTGCGCCCAAGTTGTGCCCTACTTGCGTCCTACTTGTGCCCTAGTTACACCCTAGTTGCACCCTACTTGCGTCCAAGTTGCCTCCTGGTTACGCCCTAGTTGAACCTTAGTTGCACCCTACTTGTGCCCTACTTGCGCCCTACTTACGCCCTAGTTGCACCCTAGTTGCTCCCTAAGTACGTACTAGTTGCGCCCTACATGTGCCCTAGTTGAGCGCTACTGTGGTCCTAGTTTTGCGCTACTGTCTTCCTAGTTTCATCCTAGTTGCATCCTACTTGGGCCCTACTTGCCCCCTACTTGCGCCCTAGTTGATCCCTACTTACGCCCTAGTTACGCCCTAGTTGCGCCATAGTTGCGCCTCAGTTAGGCACTAGCTGTGCCCTAGTTGCACCCTAGTTGCATCCTAGTTGCGTCCTGCTTGCGCCCTAGTTGTGCCCTAGTTGAGCCCTCATTGTGACCTATTTCTGCCCTAGTTGCGCCTCGGTTGGACACAAGCTTCACCCAGGTTGCGCCCTACTTGTACCCTAGTTGCGCCCTAGTTATGCCCTAGTTGTGCCCTAGTTGGACCCTAGTTGCACCCTACGTGCATCCTCATTCCACCCTCTTTGCGCCCTAGTTGCACCCTAGCTGCGCCTTAGTTGGGCACTAGCTACCCACGAGTTGCGCCCAGTTTACGTCCTATTTGCTACCTACTTCTGCCCTACTTGCACCCTAGTTGCGCTCTAGTTGCGCCCTAGTTACGCACTAGTTGCGCCTCGGTTGGGCACTAGCTACGCCCAAGTTATGCCCTAGTTGTGCCCTAGTTGCGTCCTTGTTACGCCCTAGTTTCCTCCTAGTTGGGTGCTAGTTGGGCCCTACTTGCGCCCTTGTTGTGTCATAATTGCGCCCTAGTTTTTCCCTGGTTATGCCCTACTTGCCTCCTACTTGAGCCGTGGTTGCCTCCCAGTTGCGTCCTATTTGCGCCCTAGTTGCGCTCTACTTGCACCCTAGTTGTGCCCTACTTGCGCCCTAGTTGCGCCCTACTTGCGACCTACTTGCGCCCTGCTTGCACCCCACTTGCGGCCTACTTGTGCCATAGTTGCGCCCTAGTTGTGCCCTGGTTGCGCCTCAGTTGGATACCTGCTATGCCCTAGTTACGCCCTTTTAGCGTCCTAGTTTTGCCTTACTCAACCCCTACTTGCGCCCTACTTGCGCCCTAGTTCTGCCCTAGTTGCGCCCAAGTTGTGCCTTGTTTGGGCACTAGCTATGCCCTAGTTGGACCCTAATTGTGACCTAGTTGCGTTCTAGTTGGGCCCTAGTTACGCCCTAGTTGCGCCCTTCTTGCACCCTAGTTGCATCCTAGTTACGCCCTAGTTGGCCTTCCTTGCGCTCTACTTGCGCCCTAGTTGCGGCTTACTTGCGCCCTTGTTGGGCCCTAGGTGTACCCTACTTTTGCTGTACTTGTGTCCTACTTGTGCCCTGGTTGCGCCCTAGTTGCGCTCTAGTTGTGCCCTACTTACACCATGTTTGCGCCCTAGTTTATCCCTAGTTACGCACTAGTTACACCCTAGTTGCACCGTACTTGTGCCCTAGTTGCGCCCTACATGCGACCTAGTTGCGCTCAGTTGTGCCTTAGTTGGAACAAGCTACGCGCCAGTTCCGCCCTAGTTGCGCCCTAGTTGCCCCCTAGTTGCGCCTGACTTGCGTCCGACTTGCGCCCTAGTTGCACCCTAATTGCACCCTAGTTGCGTCCTCTTTGTGCTCTAGTTGCGTCCTAGTTGCGCCCTATTTGCACCCTAGTTACGCCCTACTTGTGCCTTACTTCCGCCCTAGTTGCACCCTAGTTGCACCCTCCTTGTGTCTTACTTGCGTCCTATTTGCGCCCTAGTTGCGCTCTAATTGTGTCATAGTTGCGCCCTACTTGCGCCCTACTTGCGTCTTGGTTGCACCCTAGCTGGGCCCTTTTGGTGCCCTACTTGCGTCCTCCTTGCGCCCTAGTTGTGTCCTTGTTGTGCCCTAGTTGTGTCCTACTTGTGTCTTACATGCGCCCTACTTGCGCCCTACTTGAGCCCTAGTTGCACCCTTGTTGCGCCCTAGTTGTACCCTTCTTGCACCCTACTTGCACCCTAGTTGCACCCTAGTTCCACGCTTGTTGTGCCCTAGATTCACCCTACTTGCTCCCTACTTGCGCCCTAGTTGCACCCTAATTGCACCCTAGTTGCATCCTCTTTGTGCCCTAGTTGTGTCCTAGTTGCGCCCTAGTTGCACCCTAGTTGCGCCCTACTTGTGCCTTGCTTCCGCCCTAGTTGCACCCTAGTTGAACCCTCCTTTTGTCCTACTTGTGTCCTGTTTGCGCTTTAGTTGCGCTCTAATTGTGTCCTAGTTGCGCGCTACTTGCGCCCTACTTGCGTCCTGGTTGCACCCTAGCTGCGCCCTTTTTGTGCCCTACTTGCGTCCTCCTTGCGCCCTGGTTGCGCCCTTGTTGTGCCCTAGTTGTGTCCTACTTGTGTCTTACATGTGCCCTACTTGCGCCCTACTTGAGCCCTAGTTGCACCCTTGTTGCGCCCTAGTTGTACCCTTCTTGCACCCTACTTGCACCCTAGTTGCACCCTAGTTCCGCGCTCGTTGTGCCCTAGATTCACCCTACTTTCTCCCTACTTGCACCCTAGTTACGTCCTACTTGCACCCTTGTAGTGCCCTTCTTGCACCTTACTTGCACCATAGTTGTAACCTAATTACGCCGTATTTGCGTCCTAGTTGCGCCCTAGTTGCTCCCCAGTTGGGCAGAAGCTACACCCTAGTTACGCCCTAGTTGATCCCTAGTTGTACTAGACTTAAGCCCTAGTAACGCCCTAGTTATGCCATCGTTGTGCCCTACTTGAACCCTAGTTACACCCCACTTGTGCCCTAGTTGCACCAAAGTTGCGCCTCAGATGAACAATAGCTACGCCCTAGTTGCACTCTAGTTACACCCTAGTTGCGTCCTACTTGCGCACTACATGCGCCCTTCTTGGGCCCTCATTGCGCCGAAGTTGCACTCTTGTTGCACCTCAGTTGGGCACTAGCTATGCCATTGTTACGCCCATGTTTTCTCTAGTTACACCCTAGTTGCACACTAGTTGCACCCTAGTTGCGCCCTACTTGCGCCCTACTTGCACCCTACTTAGGCCCTAGTTGCACTTTAGTTGCGCCCTAGTTACACCCTTTTTTCCCTACACTTGCGCCCCACTTGCACCTTAGTTGCCCCCTATTTGCGGCCTACTTATGCCTACTTGCATCCAACTTTTGCCCTAGTTACGTCCTAGTTACATCCTACTTGCACCTTACTTGCGCCCTACTTGTGCCCTAGTTACACCCTAGTTACATCCTTGTTGCGCCCCAGTTGTGCCCTACTTGCGCCCTAGTTGCGCCCTATTTGCGCCCTAGTTGCATGTCAGTTGGGCAATAGCTACGGCTTAGTTGTATCCTTGTTGCGCCCTAGTTTCGCCCTAGTTACATCCTACATACGCCCTCTTTGTGCCCTACTTGCACCCTAGTTGTGTCCAACTTGCACTTTAGTTGGGCCCTAGTTGCGCCTTAGTTGGACACTAGGTACGCCCTAGTTACACCCTGCTTGCACTCTAGTTGCGCCCTATTTGCGCCCTACTTGCACCCTTGTTGCGCCCTGGTTGCGCTTTAAATGTGCCCTACTTGTGTCCTACTTTCACCCTAGTTGCGCCCTAGTTGCGCCGAGTATGTGTCCTAGTTGCACCCTACTTATGCCCTAGTTGCACCCTACTTATGCCCTAGTTGCACCCTACTTGCGCCTAGTTACGCCCTTCTTACACCTGAGTTGGACAATAGCTACACCCTAGTTGTGCCCAAGTTGCGCCCTAGTTGCGCCCTACCTGCACCTTACTTCCGCTCTTGCTGCGCCCTACTTGCGCCCTAGTTGTGCCCTAGTTGCGCTCTGATTGTGCCCTAACTGCGCCTTAGTTGGGCACTAGCTATGCTCTTGTTGCGTTTTAGTTGCGCACTGGCTGCCACCTAGTTGCACCCTACTTGTGCCCTACTTACGCCCCAGTTGCGCCCTAGTTGCGCCCTAGTTGTGCCCCAGTTGCACCCTAGTTCCGTCTTAGTTGTGCCCTAGTTGCGTCCTAGTTCTGCCCTAGTTATGCCGTAGTTACACCCTTGTTATGACCTACATGTGTCCTACTTGCATCCTAGTAACGCCCTAGTTGCGTCCTAGTTGTGGCCTAGTTGTGACCTACTTGCGCGCTACTTGCGCCCTAGTTGTACCCTTTTTGCGCCCTAGTTGCGCCCTACTTGCGCCCTAATGTCTCCTACTTCACCCTAGTTGCGCCAAAGCTGTGCACTTGTTGCATCCTACTTGCGTCCTAGTTGCGTCCTACTTGCGCCCGAGTTGCGCCCTAGTTGCACCCTAGTTGGGTACTAGCTACGGCATAGTTATGCCCTAGTTGTCCCCTAGTTGTGCCCTTGTTGCATCCTACTTGCAGCCTACTTGCACCCTAGTTGTGCCCTACTTGCGCCCTAGTTGCCCCCGACTTGCACCTTAGTTGCACCCAACTTATGCCTCTGTTGGACACTAGGAAGGCCCAGTTGTGCTCTGGTTGCGCCCTAGGTGCGTCCCAGAATTGCCCTACTTGTGCCGTACTTCCTAGTTGTGCCCTAGTTGCGCCCTTGTTGCGCCCTTGTTGTGCACTACTTGCGCCCTAGTTGCACCCTACTTGCACCCTAGTGTCAGAAAACGGCCCCCAGGTGGAGGCAGTTCCAACGTGGCCCGACGGATCTGCTGTGCTCACGGCTGTGTTTTGTGCGAGTGGTTCTGAGTCTAAGCGTGAGCTTTCTGGTCGCCTCACGCTATGTTTCTGGGAGTCAAAGGCATTTGCGAGACAGTCACTTTTGCGAAGGGAATAACGCGATTTTTCATTAGTTTTTGAACATGGACATGATCTAAACATTTGTAGGGCTAGTCATGAGCTCTCCAACGTACCAAACCGTGCGCGATTCGGATGACCGTAGCTCCCGCTACGTCAGTCGAAGCGCAGCACCTCAAACCAGCCGCTCACTCGGCGGCGCGCACCACGTCGCCCGCCGAGGCGCATTCACACATTAAGGACCCATCAAAACGCTATTCCGGAGGCGCAGATATCCCTATGCGTAGTGGCGGCGCCCCTCGCGCCTTTGGGGTCTGTTTCAATGAGTTAATCATCGAGTTTAGTGATGGGGATTGATGTGGGTCTAAACCTGTTCGCGGACCTTCAGTCGGAATTCAGTCCCCGAGTAACAAACTGTACTACTGAGTTTCGGACTCCGAGCCAGGATTTTGGCTAAGTCCCTCAGTAACAAACTGCACTCCTGAAATCCGGCGGATCATCCACCGGACGCCTCGGCAGTCCTT
>SZWC01026621.1:12165-32100 GCA_023375785.1 Penium margaritaceum
GTGTGAGAGAGAGAGAGAGAGAGAGAGAGAGAGAGATGGCCTCATCATGGTTTATTCTAGGTATCATGGTTTATTCTAGGTATTTGAACGTGTTCAAGTCAATAATCAGTATTGATTCCAACTTCCATTCGGCAGCGAGAGAGGTTCAAGTGCTGAAAACAAATGCTCCACACGATCCCTGAAGCCATCTGCCCCAAAGGAGGGCATGCCAGTCTTAGTTTTCAGAGGTGAAAGGCTTTGGAACCTTCCATGGTGTTGTCAACCCACTGAAGCATGAGTCAGAAAACTTGACATAGAAGTCTTTCTGCAGTGTCACCTTCATCAACACATCCTTACCAACTGATTGCCAATCCCTGGTCTTTGGGCTCAGACCACCGAAAGAGTTTAACATTTGTCCTTGCTTCCAATTCGGCAGGACGAGTGGCAGGCATGGAGGTTTAGATTCACACGCAGCACCTTCATATGGGTGTGGCTTTTCCTTGGTGGTTGGGCTGGCAGAATCATTCTCAACATCTGCACACATGAAGTGTTGGATCACTCAGCTTCCAAGAGTTGACATCTGTTGTGGCTGTATCCTGGGGGCTTGTTTCCTTGACGTCCTTACTCTCTACTGTGCATCCTACGCCATCTTTATCCCTGCAAACTTCAGGTGAAGATGATGCCTGGCTACCAGGCGAAGGTTCGCACTTTCTGCAGGCTCGAACGCCACTCATTTGGCCAGGACTCCTGTGCTGAAAACCATCTGAAAAAAATCGTGGATTGCGATAATGATCAGAGAGATTATTCAGATAGTCCCTGCATGCAGGAAAAGGACAGATTGCTCACCTTTCTGGGTGTGTGACCATACGGGCGACCTGGCTTGAGAACGACGGAGTGAACCGGTAGATTCGTTTCCAGCTGATTTCACACTTCCATTCTCTGCACGATTTAGCCCCTTCACATCCCCATATGGTAAAGCACCCTGCAGACCCTGAAATAGTTGTATACGTGTCAGGATGGCATTGTCAGTTTGTCTGACATTAATTGCTCGTTAGCCAAGGGCTTCGTTCGTGACCTTGAGCCAGATTTCATCCTCGTCTTCATAATGTGGCAGCCGCTTGACTGCATTGAGAGCTGAAGCATGAGGCCCACTTTGGGCGAACTGGTCGTGGATCTCTGAGCCCCTAAGGTCAGCGAGTAGGTTTCCTGATGCCTCAAGTGCACACTCCATGTAGTTTGGAGACTTCTTGTTTCCAGTCAGCGCTGGACCTTGAAGTGGCGAAGCCCGAAGGTCATCATCATAGTATTCGTGATTCAGCTTCCAAGAGGTTCGTGTAAATCCCTTTCTAGCTGCTAGATTGTTTCCCTCTTCGGCCTCGTTGGAACACTTTTCATTCGGTGAAGCGGGCATCTTCTGATTCCGTTGGAAAGACTCCTCAAACTCCATCTTCCAGCGAGGAATATCCATGAGTACGGGCGATGGTGGTGTAGTCTGAAAGAATAACCAGAAAGACTGAGGATTCCATCATAGGGAGNAAAGCAAGACTCACGCGTTAGGTGAACTCCAAATCACATTTTTTGGCAAAGCTGTACATCAATAGTGGTCATGTACCATTCAAAGGGGCTCGAAGGCATCTCGATTTGATGAGACGTTCTTGGTCTACAGTCGCCACTGTGTGAAGGCGTGTTGACATGTTTGGGCTTTGACTCTGCCGTTCGGTATGCTCTGCACTGCAACCACTAGGAAACTCCTCGTGATTTAGAAGGGACGATGAATTTATCACGGACGCCATCCTCCTAACCACGGATTGCTTACTCGGCTCTCCTTTTACCTCGTGAGGTGTTCTTCGCCTCTTGCTTCAGGCTGCTCACGATCTGGGGTACACTCCGCATCTGAATGGCCTGTGTCAATCTTCAACACGTTGGATTGAGTTCCTAAAAACAGGAATAAATGAGGGTAAGGATAAGCGGAGAAACCCACCAAGGTTGTTGGGACGAAGAAGCGCGCGCATTGACGTGATATCGAGAGAAACGGAGGGAAACTGGTTGTAACGGCTCTGCCCATCTTGCACCGGTGCGATATGCTGTCGTTGATGATCGAAGAACGCGCGGACCCTGCACATAAAAAACTCTCTTTTCTTACGTATGGTCTTTCAGTCCCGTCTGCCGCATGCGTGAAAGGTCATTACCGCTTGTAACGCGAGCTCTTCGATTGCTGCAAGTTAACGAGTCAACAAATACCAGGGTGGAAAAGTAAGAGCCCAGCCAAAGAACCGAAATCCCAAACATCCGTGGAAGGGCCTGCTGTTACCTCGCGCACGCGTTTCCGAGACCCACCCATCCACTGCAGCATTGTGACCTGTGGCGGCAACACCAGCTGCTGCTCACGAAGTGATACCGAAGCATTCGCATGAGGTACGAGCCGCGCTGTTCCGATGCCGGCGACCCGGTCATGTAACGGTAACAATATGAAGGGTCCGTTTGGTTTCGGCAGCGCGGATCATTTTCTGTCAAAGTGATTCATTAATGTTGTAATTTTGTCCGCATGGTCTACAAGGGAAGGGGGTCCGAATCTTGCATCGGACGAAGATAACACTTGCCACACGCATGCCACGTTGGCAGATATTGGGTGTCTTGTGTCAAATCCGGAGTTCCGGTCCCATGCATTCGCCAACGACGGTGCAGGGTGCCACACGCGAGCCACGTCGGCACATTTCGGGTGTCTTCTGCCACAGCGAGCGAACCGGTCCCATGTTTCTATCATTCCAACGACGGTGACTGTTGGGAGCATCGTGTACTATGCATCCGCGGTTCACCATGTTGCATGACATGGTCACCCCGGATGTTTCCCTCATGGTCACCCGGCGTCGCAAATCGCAGTCGTTCAATTCACCGTGTGTGCTATTCGCACGCCATGGAAAAAAAGTCGGGTCACTTAGGAACCGCCCTCCCCTCTAGTGCTCCCGCTCGCCATGGTGCTCGTGCTTGTTCTCAACTCTGGTAAGTGGGTATGATGTTATGAAGGTGATTGCTAGGTGAGTACGATGCATATTAGCCTGCATGTTACAGCATGCACCTTTGTTCTACTCTTACATTCCCCTAAAAACGACCTTCAGCAACTCCGACAAGGAAGAGGAGCCCCGTGTGTCCCAAGGGTACAGGAACTGCTTCGTGTTCGACGCCTTCGTAAAAGCTTGCTGGATCGAACAACCCCAGGTCAAAGAGCGCCTAACTCCAAGCTCTCCTGAGCGTGGAGAATAGTTTCCGATGAGGCTGAATGGTGGCTCATGCATCAAGCCATTCCGTCCCCCGGCTACAGGTGCGTTGTAGTCGTGAAGTCGCCATGGCGTTCGTTTTGACCGGATTGGATTCGCTACACCGTTCAAGTATTGTGAGTCCGTGTCGTTGTTCTTTTTGTTTCCATCATTTTCCACGTTCTTGGCACATGTTAACTCTTCTCCCTTGCTTCCCGATGCAGGGTCATCCGATGATGAACATGCCCCTCCTCCGTCGTACTCCTTGAACGCCAACGTTGAGAACAAGGACACCAAGCCCGGGAAGCGTCCCGGGAAAGACGCTTCTATCAACTTCCTGGACGACAATGCTTTCGGGAACATGCAAGCCTGCTGCGAGGCTCTGCGGGACTACGTGGTATCCGCACACATGGAGGTGAGCTTCGTCAGAAGCAAACCGACGTGTCGTGAGGCCAAGTGTGTGCTTTGGAGGGAAGCGGGCTACGTGTGGCAGCTAAAGGCATGGTGGAAGAGGAAGAATGGCAACATCATCGTAATTTTTTCCAAGGAGGGCCACAAGTGTCGGAGGACATGCACGAGGGGTGACCCGTCTAGGAAGGCCGTGTGGGTGTTACGCCACATGGAGCCCACTATCTTGAAGGTGCCATTACCTCGTCAAAGGCCTTGTGGCAGATTGTGGAAGCGCACACGGGGGAGCATTCGGCGTACCATGCCATTTACCGCGTAAAGAAGAAGGCTTTGGCCAAGCTAATGGACGAGAAGAGCCACTCGTGGGTGCTCTTCCCAGCCTACATCGATGTTGTAAGTATGTTCAACAAACTCCTCCATCTCTATGGTTTTTAGTACTCCTGCGCGTATCAAGGCGGGTCTTGTCCTATTCTTGCAACTCCTTAAAGTTTAAGAAGGTTGATCCATACACTATAGCATATGTGGAGCAAGACTAGCACCACCTCTTCCATCGTGCTTTTGTTGCCTCGGCTGCGTGTCAAAACGACTAGTCGCATGTCAAGCGTTTACTCTGCATGGATGGTACCTTCCTAAAGAATGGCTTCAAGCAAGTTTTGTTGCTCGCTTAATAATGGGATGCGAACAACCACGCAGTCCCCATGGCGTGGACTATATGCCCACAAGAGGAAGAAAAAACTGGGATTGGTTCTGCCAACCACTTGCTGAGGCGTACCCAACAGCTCGTCACAACGAGACCGTGGTCATCAGCGACAGGGACGCTGAACTCATTACCGCCGTGAAGCATCATTTGCTGGACGTCGTTCACACCTTCTGCGGATAGCACTTGTGGGAGAACGTCAAGTTAGAAGCAAGTATGGCAGTAGAAGACATCATGTGAAAACATGTTTCCAACTTCATGTACAACGAGTTAAACCGCGTCCGAGATGAGCTCATCTAAACCTTTGACAAGGGCTACAAGAACCTGTTCGGTGGAGATGGCGTGCTTAGGCTCTCATTGGAACAGTAGACCCGCCTCAAGTGTCTGGTACCGCATGATGGTCACATGAAGTTACACGTAAAAGAGTCTCTCAACAACCGTCTCGTGGACATCACATACTTGTACTTGTTTCATTGCTTTGCACAAGTCTACCCGTTTGTGCAGAGGCTCTTTGTTGAGCATCGGCGTACATCCCACGACTGCAAGACCCAATATGCTCTTGTGCTAGATGCCAAGTTGATGCACTACACAACACACGAAGAAGTATTGGGTGTTTAGTGATGGTGGCCTGATTGGCACCGTCACGGGTCCCAGGAGCCTCGTAGGTTAGGACGTTGATGTCAATGTGAAGAAGTGCTCATGTGGGTTGTGGATGGAGTACGGGTGTCCCTGCCAATGGCGACGACTCCCTGACGGCGTTAGGAAAATGCCGTCAGGGGCAGGCGGTCTGGTGGTCCCTCCCCCCCCTCCCGCGCGAGCAATTTTCGGCTAACTGCTGGGGGCGACCCCTGGTCGCGACCTCGACCTGCGACCTCGTCGCGACCAGGCGACCTTCGACCGAGTGTAGAAGGTCGAAGGTCGAGGTTAACATAGGTAGACACTAGGGTCGTTTTGGCAGTGCGTGAAGGTGAACCCGGCCATGAAGCCGTCCATCTCCTTGTACCACATCCTTGGGCCTGTTTCAGCCAGTAGAGTGCTTTCACCAGTTTGCATGCTTTACCCTTTGGAGCTTTCACTCCCTCAAGCACTTCCATCAACACTTCTTTGTCAAGCTTCCCGTAGAGGAAAGCCGTCTTGACGTCCATCTGGTGGACCTCCAGATCTTTTGCAACAGCGATGCAGGACATGGATCTGATGGAGGCAAATGTGACAACGGGCGCAAAAGTCTCCTCGTACTCTGAGCCTACGCGCTGGGAAAATCCTTTCGCCACAACTCTTGCCTTGTACTTGTCAACAGTACCATCATGCTTGAACTTCTTCCAGAGTTCCCACTTTGACCCCACCACGTGGGCATTTGGAGGCCTATCCACCAGAATCCATGTCCCATTCTCCTCAATGGACGCAAGCTCGTTGTTCACTGCCTCCTTCCACTTGGCCGCATCCGGCCTGGCCATAGCGTCCGCCACTGTCACAGGCTCTTCCTGAGCCAAGCACGTCTAGCTGAGTCTAGTCCATGAGCCGCTGTCTGCATCGTGTTGTTTTGTTGCTTTCTTCGGATGCGTGCTCCATCAAATTGTACCTGCTCGTGGTTCGCTGTCGTGCTGCTGCTGTTGTCGCTGTTGCTAGTTCTGAGGTTGTTGGTGCTGGTGCTGCTGCTGCTGAGATGATACTTGCTGCCTTGGTAACTTGTTGCTCTTATGCTGGACGAACTTGTGAACCTGCAGCTCTACACCGACATGCTTTCCACTCTTATGCCATGGCGCCGGACGTACAGGTCACCCATGCCAGGGGTCAACCTTTGGGAGCTGTAGTATGTCAAGCGTGGGTGGGGTCAGCCGTGTGTCAAACGATCCCGCGGTCGACCATACTCAAAGCGCATGGACATGGTGACTCGGCGTCAATGGGAGCTCATCTGCTCCAAGTGCGATCAGAAGGGACACCCCCCACGCTTTTACAAGAACCCGCCAACACTGTCACCAGCCATTAAGACTGCCGAGCGTGCTAGAGAGTTGGCCGTAAACGGTCGTGCTTGAGACCCACCGGCAGTTGAGCTCGTTGCAAGTGCTCATGCACCCGCAACAGGAGACAGTGGTGTAGGCAATGGCGCAGCGAGTGGTGCTGCTAATGCGGGGAAAGAGGGTGTAGCAGGTAATGTTGTGGGTGGTAGTTCAGGGGTCATTGCTAGCGGTGTTGCAAGCAGTGGTGTAGAGGGCGTGGCAGGTAGTGTTGCAGACAGTGGTGCTATAGGAAGTGGTAGTGTTGTAGGCATTGGTGGAGAGGGCGTGCCTTGCACATTTGGAGGTCGTACAGCACATAGTGTTGCACACCTTGTTAGGCGTACCAATGGCTTTGACGGTGCTACACGTATTGGTGCAGGCAAAAGGGCAGGCGGTTTAGGTAGCACTGGGCGTGCTTTAGTACGCTTTGTTGGAGGAAGTGGTGCGGGAGAGGATGAGTGAGAGGGTGCAGGCGCTGTGGTCATCATGACATTGAAGGTCGATAATCCAGACAATGTAAAAAACTCGTCTGATTCGTCCTGGTGTGAGAGCAATTAGTCTAAGGATGATAGTGCCACACAGTTGGAGGAGGAGGAAAAGGAGTGGGAGTCTTCGGGTGGAGAAGAGGAGGATGATTGGGAGTCTCCCTCAAACATGTCAAGCGAGGACAATTCTCCGTCCAAGCGACGTCGCCGTGGTTGATCGTGCTCTGCGTGTGTGCCATGGAAAGCTTTGATTACATTCGCATGGGCATGCGTTTTTGTTTTTTAGACATTGTACACATGCTTTCTAACAACCATTGTTTTCATCTCCTTGCATGCTGAACCAATGACCTTCACGAGTGGTGCCATGAGGGAGAGAAAGAAGCAAAACGTAATGTGGAAGAAACGGATCATGCAACCCGTGGAGGCACAATTTAGTGTTGACAACATAGTAATGTAGACAGCACTGCACTTAGGTACAGTTAGTGAACAGGATGCCGAGGACCAAGTGGCCAGGTCAAATGTGGTCTATTCCTGTTGTGGGCATTGTGTATCCCCCTTTGGGAGGATTTTTTTTGTTGTGTGTGACTTCTCTAGTGACTCGGAGTGTGTTGCAGGTGAGGTTGTTTGCTACATGCACGACCTAAACGTGTATGTAAAGAGGTGGATTAGCCACGGGTACTTGACTCACCTGTTCTTTTGATTGAAAATGAAAGTATTCAATACTATCTTCCTCACCAATGGTGTGTTCTTTGGTCAATAAAGAACAATAACTTGGTGTTTTTAAGTACACCTTGGAAAACATTTCTCCACATTGCACATCATGTCGTAAAAGCGATCATGACTTGAAGCTTGAATGTGTATAGTTTCTGGAAACAGAAGAGCACCACCACTCCACTTGTGTTTGTGCTATCTCCGGTTAATTGTCATAAGAGTGTATAGCTCAGGGCACACTGTTCAGAGGACATAACATACAGCCCAAGTACAAATGGACGACCTGATAAAAAATGTTGACAATCTTGCCTGTATCATCCTCCACAGTTGATGTAAGATTGTGCACATCAAGAGACACCAATGTTTAATAATTTGGATACATGCCATCAGTGTAGTTGCCGTACTACCGCATAAACTCGTGAGTGTTTTCACGAAGGTATTTGTCTTAGTATATTTTGAACAACTTGGGACTACTTTTGTGCCATTCTGGAATAGGGGACAGGTAGTACACGCCCACAATAATTCAAAATGCACCAGTCATGCCATGTCCATAGATGCGATTTAACATCAAACGAAGCGGTCAGGGCCATTCAAGAGATCGACTTTGCTCGCTCGACATCGAGTGAGAAAATCAACGACACCTGACGCTTGGACGTTATCAACGTCCAAGCATGTTTTGTGCTCGTGGGGGGTGTTCCTGGGTGGCCGAGCGGAATTGCGGGGAGAACCTGAACATATTTACAGTGGGTTTTTTTCCACCTTTTTTGTAACACAAAGGCAACCTAATTTCCGACTGTTACGAAACAAGATGCAAGAGGTAAATAGACAGGTCCAGAAGTAGTTTGAACTACTATCCTTAACAATTTAGACGGGAGCACAGTAGTCTTTCTTCCATCTCTAGACCATTGACAAAAGGGTGTGGATTAGAGGAGACAATGTCGAGTGGGACAATGGATAGCTTGATGAAGAAATGCAATAAAAATGACTGCAATATCCACCAATATTCACAGTGAGCTTGGGTTTGAAGCCCAGGGCTCTCACTTCCCAGAGGTGTTCGATGGACAAGGAGTAGGCATGCGGACATCAAGTGTCCAGCTGAGGTTTGCATGGGTCGTTCACCCATGTGGGTAAGTCCTTGGTTGCCACGAACAATTCCCAACGAGCCTTGATCGTAGCATATGCCCCCATTTCCTGCTAGGGAGTGAGATCCGGTAGGATGGTCGTGGTCCGTTTGTCTCTCCATGTCCCAACTTCATCCCAACGGAGTGCCCTGCCAACGTTTGACCATGTGCTATTGTCTAGGCCAAGTCAAAGTGGATGCTAAGTCGCCAAGTCACCAGTCAATCACCCAAGTGGACTTGGCCTTGTCAAGTCGGCCTTCAAGATTACAGTGAATTGTGTCATTTGGCTACATCATTATGTAAACTTCTTTGTCATTCACATTTTTGCACTTTGAAATGGAATGTTCTTACCTACATTTGTACAAGATATGCCTTGGAGACCTTAACACATCAGCTTAAGTGCAGCTTTAAATGTATCTATCACTTCGTAATGTGTAAAAGGGGAGCACTACTCAACCACTTGGGTGGAAATAGCTGTCACTCGCATTTAAATGCAATCTGATTCATTCATCCTTATAAAAATAGTAGATGCACAACCAAACTGTTGAGAACAAAGCAATAAAATGAAGCTAGAGAAAGCTGTCAGTGCTTGTGCAAACTGATTGAGGCAGACAAATGAAAACAAAATAGGAGAAAATAGGATACACACTCATGTTAAGGATTAGATGAAGGTCACCTAGTGACCTTTGCAACCCCTCTCTGAGCATTCACTGTCCTCCCCAATCTTGCGGATCCTCTCACTCCATGTGTAGAGCCTGCTTCAAAACCAGCTGCTGCCCTAAGTGTTGAAGTGGTTGGTATGCTGGCTGCCCTTGCTGCAAAAGCACACGCTGCTATAGTAGCTGCTGCTAAAGGACCTATTGCTGAAGCAATTTTTGCTGAAGCTCCTGCTGCTGAAGCTTCTATTGCTGAAGCACGTTATGCTGAAACACCTGCAGTCTCAACATCTTTGCGCTTGCCTACTCCTACCCTGAGGACTCTTGACACATCATGGCCCCCATCTTTATCTCCCTGCTGCTCATCCTCCTCATTGCTTTCATTCCCACTATCTTCTTCCATCCCTGCAATCTCATCATCCTCTACCCCATCATCCTCAATGTCGCTGTCCAATCCCTCCTTCTCCCTTGTCACTTTCCCTATCTCTTGAACATCTGGATCTTCAGGATTTAGGGCATCAACAATGAGAGCATCCCACACAAAATCCTCCTCATCCTCGTCCTCCATGTCTCCATCAACTTCGCTGTCACTGGCCTCTGCCTCTTCCTCTATGGCCTTCCTTGTGTCGCTGGTCAGCTTCTTCCCCTTCTTCTTCCCATACATTCTTGTCAACCGCACATTTGTCTTGACCAGCAGTTCAAGGGTGGACACCTTCAGATGGTTGCACGTGGCTGTCTGGATGAGTTCATGCTTGCTGAAGTAGCACTTAGTGTCGGAGCTGCTGCAAGGCTGTGCCAATAGCCTCATTGCAAAGGCTCTGAGGATTGGGAGGCTCGTCATGTGACGCGCATACCATCTGAAGGCTGGCAGCTCACCCGCCATGACCTGCTGTACTACTTGCATTACCCATTGCACATCCTTCATCTTGCTTGGCACTTTCTCCTGCGTGACCCAGCCGTTTTCAAACACTTCCATCTCTTTCTCCACGGTGTCATGATCTCCAGTGTTTGGTAGCAGCGCCATGACAAAGGTGTTCCACGCCTCCACGATTTTCTTGTCACTGTCAAACTTGTGCCCAAATTGTTGCGGGTGGTAACAACGTGCTGCGGAATACACCGGACAAGACATTTGATTATTCCAGCAATACAAGAGCCGCTCTACCACAAACTACATCCATTCCGGGTTGCACTTTGCACAGCGACCGCCACGGGACACTCCCAAAGCATTGACAACTTCAGTCGTGTCAAGCAGAGTCTAAAAAAATCCCAGCAGTCCCTCCAGAGCTGTCTACCTTGCGAATGGCAAGCACGATGGGAAGCCTGAGCTTCACCATGGCCTTGACCTATACCCAGATTAAGCCTCATGTTCAAAATTCTACGCACCTCCTTCTTTTTTGCCTGCCACCCAACATCCTTCCAACCACTGCCAAAGTCCGTCCACCTCGTGCTGGTCACAATCTTGACAAGGGCCTCACGCAGCTTCAGTAATCTCTCAAAAATCTTGTGTACTGATCCGAACGGGGTAGCACATGCAGGCAACAACACCAAACCACCCTATGTCTTCAACCAAGTTCTGAGAAGTTCTTTCTTCCTAAAAAATGATACAACTCTCTCGACCTTGCTGATTAGATTGTCTCCCCATTCTTTCTTTGCAACATCCTTCGGCACCAAATTCAAGGAGTGTGCCACACAGTGGCTGAAAAACACAGCCGGGTACTTGTTCATGAGCTAAACGTATGCCTTTTTGTTTGTTGACGCCTTGTCGGTGATGACCATGATGACCTCTTTAGCTCCCTCCTCAAAGATGGCGTGGTCGATTACTACAGCGACGTGGTTGGAGTTTCTGATGATGCCGTTGGCATCCCATGAAAACAGGTGGGCTACTCCCTCCAAGTTTGAAGCCATGGATGAATAAATGGGCCGGATCTGGACGTCGGTCTACTCGTCAACTCGAATTATCACCCCGAAGATGTTCCAGCCAGTACGAAGTGGTGCTTCTAGTGCCTCGAGCTCTTTGTCTAGTGCTGGAAGAAGTTCCCTTGTCACCCGGTCCTTTGAAGGTAGCGTAAAGCTGGGATTGGTTTTGGATGCATCCTTGACCAGCTCCAAAACCAAGTCGTCATGGCAGAAGGAGATGGGCAGCGCATTTCTTGCCATTATCTTGACTATGGTCTTTGGCAAGAAGCATTGTTGGTGTTTGCAATGTGCTCAAACATGAGGGTTTGGCGCGAAGTGTTGAGGGATGCAGCATTCACTGGAGTTCTGTTGCGGAGGGAGGTTGGGATGGTTGATGGTGTGAGAATAGCTTCTGGGACGACAGGAGTGTGGTCGGCTCCATTGGGGGTGCTACTAGATGCAGCTGCTCCGTGAATTGCGCGAAGCTCCTGACGCTTGCCCTCGGCCACAAGCTTAGCCCAGTCCACTAGGCTGGACGTTGTGTCCCATGGCTCACCCTGGCCAATGTACAGCTTTTTGTCGAAGGGTACCCATCCATCAGGGGGCAGTGGCAAGAGGGGTAGACCAAGTAGAGCTCGGGGAGCCGCTAGAACCACGTAGGACTTGGCGATGTTGGAGACAGCTGCCCCAAAGTTCCCTTGCATGCGGTCTGAACCTACTAAGCCAATTTTGCTGCACGGTCCACATTGCCATCCGGGGTAGCCTCGAGCGGTAGGGACAGGTCTGAAAAAAATATTCAGAGCACGGATGAGTAAGTCTCTAGCTAGACAGGGTTGTCTTAAGGAGGAGGGAGTGCAAGTGGTGGCCTGCTTGGCCCTACCGGCCATCTTCGAGACACTGACATGGAGTCACACTGCATGCACTCGCTAACTAGCAGCTCCCCTCCCTTACAAGGGCAGACAGGAACTTCATAAAGCAGCTCCAATCCATCCTCGTCCAGGTTGGCATGACATGTCATGCAATGCCCGGTGATTGCTGCATTGCAACTGGTTGGAAAATCGCCACAAAGTGTCACACAGGGGTGGTGTGTTGCTTCCATAGAACCTACACGCATCATGCACACAATAAATATGCCGAAACTGTACGATGTGTGGCTGGGTCCATTCTAGCCAGCCATCCATCATACGAAGTAGATATTTGACCCTCTTGCATGGCTGTCACCTCTGCTAGAGCCCTAGAAACAATGGCCATACGGGTGTCGAGGCAAAAATGTACACACAAGACTTGATCTGAGATGACGAAAGAAATACCAAGGCCTGGTCTAACTTGGCCAGAACCCAACTGGGGTCATCCCAGTGCCTGGGGAAAAAAATGGGGGTCAAGTCAAGTCGAAATCAACATTGAATTTGATCGACTTAGCGGCTCCGACTTAACCCCCTAAAGTTGGAAGTCGAAGTAAACATGGGCCACGGCTTGGCTATTCATACGACCGTTATGAACCTCATTTGGGAGAACCTCATCAATTCCATACATCGTACAACCCATAGTTGATATGTTATATGAGAATGCCTCGTAGATGAGTTCGGCCCTTTGCAAGAAGGATATTTGTACATACAGTACATACCGTTACATCCATGACAGACTATGTGGCTCAGACCACATCCGTGGCTGCCATGGCTATGGGCATTTTGATGGCCTCAAACTGGGCAATGGCCACCCCAAATGCCATGCCATCTGTTTAGGTGTCACTGGGGATGTGCCCTTGGGCGGATGGTGGATGCCGGACTTCTTGGTACGAGCTACATTGTGATCCAATTCTTCCTTCAGTGTAACCCATGCCCGGTGAGCAACAAAAGGGTCTTTGTAACGTGGGAGTAAGCGTGATATGCATTTATGTACTTGGAACTATGTCCAGCGACAGTGCAAACCGGTACATCATACCGGTTCAAAATTTCAACGAGTGTGTCAATGTGGGCCAAGTTCATCCTGCAAACCAAGGCCAAACGGTAGTCCAATGGCTCATCACATGTTTGGTACATTGTACATGACTCGCAAGGGACGGTAAAGAAGCTACACATTCAGCAATCTGTGATTGATTTACAAACCGTGGATCCGAGGATCCAACTCCAGGACATCAATGGCGCCTGTTTGTCTAGTCAGCACATACTTGTTTGCAATTGCATCGAGAATCAACAATGACATCGGCGCCTTTTAATGGTCCTCCGCTGCTCCAGAAAAAGCTGACACCTTGCCATGCCACATAGTCGGATAGGTCCACCACTTTTTTTTATCGAAGATAACTCTTCCACTTGGAGCCCATTGTGCAGTTTTTGCGATGTCAACTCCTACTTCCGGCCCGCATGAAAAGTGGGTAACGGAGTCATATTGTCAAACGTGGATAGTGGGTGCTTCTTTTTTTAACTTCGGACAGAGTGCACACCGATTAACATCAGTGGCAAACGTGCCCTGCTGAAAAGTGGGCCTACGAGTCTTGTTCTCCTAACACTGGCTGGTAGGTGAATAAAGATCTCAAGCGTGGATAACCGGCACAGAACTTTTTCAAATGGTGGGTAAACAAAAACCAGCCCCAATAAAAAAATCATTTACCATTGAGATACCCACAATGCAACTGCGGTTACAGGAAACAACAGAGGTCAAAGTTGTAGAGAAAGTTGTAGGAGTCGCAAAACATCAGCAGATATCACTGGATGTGGCCAACCAATGCGTGCGATGTGGAGAACATACGTTGCTTGTTTACATGGAAGCAAGGGAATTACAGTATCATATTCATGACGATGGCCTCAATGCATAACAATTTTGGAGCTACTTTGAAGGAATATGAATCCCTCGTCGAGTAGTTTTAAGGGATTTTTCCTTGTGAACTTCCTCAAGAGTTCCCTCTGCAGCGAAACGATGATCACCCAATAGACTTGAAACCATCCAGCACACCAACGGTCAAACAGACAAATCAAATAAGCGACCATGAGCTGACCAAACTCAAAAGGCAACTAGACAAGGTGCTTGATCAAGAGTTCATCAAGCCATCCATGTCATACTACACAACACTTATGCTTTTTGTGAAAGAGAAAACTGGCAAGATAGACAGGTGCATGGACAACTGAACATGGAACAACATCACCATCAAGAATAACTAACCACTCCTGTGAGTTGTTTAACGATTGTACCAACTTCACGAAGCAAGAATTCTTACCCAAATCAACCTACATAGAAACAATCATGAGGTCCATGTTTCTCATAAGGACATAGAGAAGACAGTGTTCTACACCATGTATGGTCATTTCGAGTTTACAATCAAATGTTTTGTACTCATACATACACCTACACTGTTGATTACATAAGTGAACAACAATTCTCTGCCGTACCTTGATGAAGTCGTCATGTATTTTTTACTATATCCTTGTGTACAATTGTGTCTTGGAGGAGCATAAAGGATGTATGCAAAAACAAATTTCGCAGGGAGAGAAATTCTATCAAACAATTGAAGAACCCTAATGAACTTTGATTTTGATATGAAATATCTTTATCATGGTCAAATTTCATCAAAGAAGGATATTTGTTGAATTCAAAACTACCACCAAAATAATCCCAATATGCATTCGTCGAATTCAACGTGTCACCCACATTGTTTGGTGCAAACCATGCCCAGGTTGTATTAGGTTCGTGTCACATTTTTTCTCTGTAGTGAACAGTCATATTCTTTTACTTAAACTAATTCGACGAACCTTTGCATGCACATCTGCGAACTGATCACGTACAACGTGGTCGTGCACACATGAGACCAAAAAAAACTGAAAAAGCGTGCGGATGGTGAGAGAAACGACAGAAAGAAATTGATTTTCAAACATCAGAGAACATGACATAACATGTCAACAGTCACAATACATAGTCGTCCTTGACTATGGGGTCATCATGGAACAGAAGTTTCCCTGCGAATGGTGTAGCCGATCTCTAGAATGCGGGCTCAAACACCCGGGGAAAGCTCAACGACCCCATGCATTCTTCACCATGGGCTTTGAGTCACAGACGTGCATCCATGCATCATAGAACCATCCACAAACAGCCTCTTTCAGTACACCCATCCCAAGATGCATGCTCCCTCCCCCTCTCGACCGTTCAGTCCCCCACCCCAAAAACAACTCCTTGAGCTTGTTTTTCAGTGGGCGGATAATGCCTATGTCAGCAGGCTGTGCTTTGCGGGTACATCCGACGGGGATGTAAACCATGTGCATGTACGGGAAATAATCCCGAAGCCACTCTTGGAATGAGCTACAGCATCGCGGACGCCAAGTGTCCAGCACGAGAAGGACGTGGGCCCCCCCTCTCGAACCTTGAGTGCCTTGCATGGTGTCCGAAAGTACGGGTGCACGACGTTACGGACCAACTGCATCGTCATGTCTCCATTGGCCCAGTGCAATTGGGTGAAAGCAAGGTCCTAACCGGCGTCCGTCAGATGGTCGACGTTCGGACCATGCGGGAGACAGCGCTGGGTTTTGCCTAAAAAAATCAACTGCATGGGTAGGAGGCTGCCGGTCATCGTTGACGTCAGTACGTCAGTAGTCTGCCGCTTGTCCTCAAGGCCGAAGATACCGACATCTGACGATCCGAGTGGTGCGTACTGTGACCAGCTGCCAGCATGAGCTGAACGCCCGTCTGGTCGGCGTTGAGCACCATAAACAGGGCAATCCTGTACAACGTCACCATGCACGCCGCTCGCCGATGCGCCATCAGCACCTGTGCCTCCTAGTCGTCCGGAACCTTCTGCGCAGCTTTTGTTGAAGAGCGCCACGCCCATCCGAGTTCTTTAGTGATGAATATTTAAAACCCACGTCCGGCTAAAAGCGCGCAACCCCAGCCGATCCAACTCATCGGGTACATGCAACGCGACTATGCTTCGGATTTCACGCCAGATGCCCTTTGTGTTGGGGGCGTGTCCGGCATTGCGGGCGGTGGTGAGACGACTTTTCATGGCTGCCATGAGGTCAGGTTTGTTCGTGAGCCATGTGTGCTTGCCCCCGCAGCCATGCACCCTCTTCTTTGAACTTTCTGGGGCAAATGGACCGGCGGCGATGGAGGTGATGATTGTTGCTTTGTACTGTGGCTTGAGCACTTTTATGCCATCCACGAACCACGCGTGGACGGTTCTTGGTGCAAGGGCATCGAACACTAAAAAACCATCGGGCGAATGGAGCGTCCATTTCAATTGTTGCATGGCAGTGTACACCGATCCATGGCTTTTGTAAGCCTTGTAAATGGTTAGGAAGTGTCTACGTCTAAACCAGTCACAATATCGCCCCCTTGTGCGACTATTGCAGTTACCGGATGATGACCCAATTGAATGCATCACGGTCAGCTGCAGACACTCTGTGTCCGTAGAATCATCACTAGACTGATCACTGTCGTTGCTCTTGCTGCTGGTGCTGCTCTGTGAGCCGCTCAATGTTGATGAAAGCTGCTGGACTGACGGCTGGATTGGTCGATATTTGTTCGATGCAGGGGTGGGGCCACCAAAATCAGGGTTAGGATGGGGGTTGTTTCCCGATGGCAGCAAGCCATCACTGATGACTAGGCTTGCAGAATGAGACCTCCGCTGCATAGGTGGCCGGGGCTTCTTGGAAGGTGTCTCTATAGAGGGACCTTCTCTCTTGTCAGCGGCAGTAGGTGGCCGCCGCACGGGCCCCACTTTGGGAGGTGATCGTGGCTGCTCGAGCATGGTGTCCGTTCCCTTGTCGATGTTAGATGGACCAGCACCGGGAAAGTAGTTCCACACGCACGGCACAGCTTCACGCGTGGTGCATGACTCTGACATATTCTGCTGACCGGCTCCCTCTTGGACAATGACAAGCGGGATGGTTGAGGGAAGGGTGAGTAGTAATGCCTGGTTCTGTGGAGCCGAAGCCTCCCCCTCCGGATAGAGGGAGTATCCCTCTGGTGAGGGTCTTGGTTCCTTGGAGTTGTCAATAGTTAGTGCCACCCTCTTACGAGGATGGCCAAGGGGGAATGTGCAGGTGGCCCATGCCTGGGGGCCTGCATGAAGCAACACGTACGCTCTTCCGGGGTAGCCTTGGTCGGAAAATGGTCCATGGTGACCGGTTCGTTAGCAGGCTGTGGCAGTGTGACAGCTGAAAGACTGTACAAGCAACAATAAAACATGCACGAAGAGCCTTCGACTGCAAGCTGCTTCGCGCTTCGGCCACATACAGTGGACGAACCCTATGCGCAATACATTGGATGTGGTTCGCGCAAGTTCTGTCCATTTGGATGTCTCATTTGAGACTCCCAAAATCTGAACGATCGTCCCTCTCATCAAAATAAAATAATTGAACAGGGTCTGTCGTTGAATTTAACGATCCACCCCTCCTTTTTGTCAATTTCAAAGATACCCCCAAAAAAAACTATGAAAGGACAAAAAAACATCAAAAATGTGATGGCACAACTCAGTCGTCAAAATCAAAGTTCACTGGGGTACGAGTTTGGTCGCCGTTCAATCATGTTTTTGGCCACATTATGCGCGGTAGATGGATCGCTATCGACCCGAAGAAAATGGAAGAGGCTGCTGTTTGGACAACACTGACCAAAGTTTGTGCCGTATAGGTTTTTTTAGGATTTTGTAACTAGTACGATAGATCAGTAAATGATTACGCCCCGATGTCAATGCCTCTCTCCAATATCACTCCTAAAAGAATTGAGTAGAGTTGGGGAGACAGCAAACAAGAATCATTCAACCCCTTGAAAATGTCTCTGACCTCTACGCCAATCATACGATTGGTGAATCTATGAGTACACTACATCATGGAAACTGACCCGTCTGATTGAGCGATCAGACCTGTTCTTCTCCAAGACAACGGGGGTGGAGAACAATGGGTCGTACATTTGTTGCAAAAACTACATGGGCTAGAACTCAACTATGGGATGCACGTAAAACAAATGCTCGCACTTGTACACGCGTTTGAAACCTAGCGGTGTCAACTTGAATGTTTGCAGTTCATCATTCACACCAACAAGACTCAGCCCAATATGAGTCATTGACAAAGTGGATGGATGGAGTTCCTTGAGTCCAACTTTGACTACGACATGTTGTACCAATCTAGAAAGTCAAATCAAGCTGATGCCCTGAGTCGGCGACCAAAATTGTTGACCGAGATCATCACGGTGCTCGTCAAACCAAATCCTTATCCCACAAGATTGTTCACAAATGGATACAAGGAGTTTGTCGAGTATGAAAAAACCGGGTTCCAGTTTGACCACCTCCACTTGCGATGACGAGTCACTCGCCAAGGTGTCGTTCCAGCAAAGAGTTATGACAGATGCTATTGGAGGAATGACACGACGCTAGTCAAGGTGGACATTTGGACAAGGACAAGACACTTACCAATCTGGCACATTATTTCTTGTGGGACTGGATGCAAATCAACGCGGTAGCATTTTGATTTTTTTTTACACATGGCAGTGTTAAAAATCTCGTTGCACAAGGTCATCGGGACTGCTCTAACCACTCCTTGTTCAAACAAAGCCGTGGGTCAACATCAGCATGGACTTCTTGACTCTTGAGGGATGCCAGAGTTGCAGGCAACCGCGGGGATATGATGTCATCTTTGTGGTGGTTTTTTTTTTTCCCCAAGATGTCACACTCTATTGCGACAATGGCCACTTTCACTACAAAAGGAAGAGCACAAATAGTTCTAAATCAAATCATGTGGCTACATGAGGTGCCACGCATTACCATTAGCGTCGGAGACAATCGTTTCACTGGTCATTTCTATTTCAAACTCATGATGCATTGTGATGGTCCGAACGAGCTATTTACAGCATTTGATCCTCAAGCCAATGGGCAAACCAAGCGGACCAATGAAACACTAAAAAAACTCATCCGCACTTCATGTGAGCCGCACGACATTGATTACACAGCAAGAGTGCGGACTGCCAAACTTGCATACAACTCCATGAATTCCAGCGGGAAAAATTCTGTTCAAAGTGGTTTAAAAGAAACCCCACGATACCGGGAGGACTAAAAAGCCAAAGTAATCGTCCCGCAATTGACATCCACTGACGAGACTCCTCCACTATCTGGGAGGAAACACGTCATACCCTCGCGAAGAGGCAAACATCCACGAGTAGCGGACTGACATCGCAGCGACGATGTGTCGAGTGATGGCTATCACGTCCTTCTTAGCTCAACGCATATCAAACTTGGTGAAAACAATTTTGCAAAGCTCAAACCCGGATGGTTGGGCCTGTTTGATATCGAGCGAATTCAAACTCTGAGTGTTGCTTGACTTTGCCTACAAGACAGTAAGGTGATCCACCCAATATCAGAGTTATGGTTAATCAACCCATTTTTATACACTTCATTACATGTGTATAGTACTCCTCTAACATCATCACTTCCTAGAAGTTTACTCGCATGTATTCACTTGTCACATCACTGTTTTCTCGGTGTACAAGTTTTGTATTATGTTCTAGGATCATCATTATTTTCATTTTCTTTAGGATAGAATATAACATGGTACTGATTTCAAACAATACTTGTTTCATGTTTTTCTGGCATATTTATGGATTACAAAGTCATCTTGGTTATATATGTTATACCTAGAATTCGTCCATCGTGTACCGAGGCATACATGACAAATACTTTAAGACTATTGGACGACTATCGCCGTTTCCCTATGTTCGAGAGGGCCGTACCCGTTATTCAGTCCCCCCCCCCCCCCCG
>SZWC01026622.1:0-23397 GCA_023375785.1 Penium margaritaceum
GCCGCTGCCTCCGCCGCACGTGCCAAGAGCAGAACTGCTGACCCGGCTAACGATTTCCCTTTCCCGCTCCTTCTCCCTCTCTCTCTCCACTTCACCGTCGACGGGCAATGGGACTGCTGCTGGCGTCGTAGTGCCGCCTGCCATGGCGGTGGAGAAGGTGCTGGCGGTCGCGATTGAGGGGAGGGCAGACTAGGGTTAGGGTTAGGGTTAGCGTGAAGGTAAGAGGATCATGGCATCACCGCCGGCAGGAATGGATGATGGCGTCACAACGGCCGTCATAGAAGGGTTAACAGCTGAGATCGACGATGAAACAAGAGAGACATAACAACGTTGTGCGGACTGTTGGGTCGTAGAATGGTAGAGGCTCGGGGACCATGTTCGCTGACTGGTGGCCGCAGAAAAGCCAGTGGGCGCTGCTTTCCTTCCGCTTCCGCTGCAGACGGTGAGACCGCGAGTGACACGGTGAGAAACTCTGAGGTTGTGAAGTGATGCAGCACACGGCAACTACGCGGCCCCACTCGGGTGTTGGTTGCACGGTGGAGGGTGGGCTTTTGAGCTATTGCTGCCATAAATCGATAACTTCAATATCTATTCAGCCGATGCTGACTAATCTGATCCCCTTCCAGAAAGGATTCTTTTGTCCATTGATGCACATGTTTCACGAGCTTAAGTACGTTGAAAACTACTGAGCTGCAATTCCGAGTACAAATGGCAAATAAAGCGAGTAACCTTAAGAAATGAAATTTTAATGTGAATTTTTTCTAATATTAAAAACTTGTTTAATTGCTATGTCTTCATATCAAGAATGCTCCGAAACGCTATGATTTTCATGTTTTTGAAAGATGATACCATATGTGTAAAAAATATTTCATATAATAGTGCATAACATAGGACAGGAAATTTAGAAAAACTAATCAATGAAACAAGAAAATTAGGTAATCATAACAGTGCAAAAATTTGGGTGACTATGATCATGAAAATAGAAAAACATGGGTAAACAAATGTAGTTCCAATGCTCATTTGCTATCAATAAACAAAAACTTAGATCCATAAACTCATCCAACCTGCTATGTAAGCAAAATAAGGTGTATAATAATACTCAACATTTGAAAAATTCCACTAAAACTTTGAACCAAGGAAAATCAACCCACATGCAAAGAAACTTTACAAGTTTTCATTTTCATACAAAATTACATAAGAATAAAAGACAAAAAAATAATAGGCTAAGATAATGATTAAATAAGAAATAGATGCGGTCATATAAAAGCAAACATGGAGTCAAACACATGAAAACGAAAAATAAATACCATAAGGAATCATTATGTTAAAAAAATACATTAAGTTGAAATTCAAATAACAACACAACCTTTAGTCAGAAAAACGTGATATAAAATGAAATAAACGTCATCTATATGTATCTTCGATTAAATATGCTAAAAAATAAAAAACAACATCATTAAAAATATTTAATTAATTATCCAATGAAGATGAATAGGCCTCTCATATATTCAATTTTAAGATTTTATAAATTAATTCTACAATGATGAAGTTTCCAACATCCTTGGCCCATAAGACCCAAACAACGGTGCTTAAGGGTCACCAACACTCTAACCATCCCTTCCAACAACCCACAAGCTGTCGAGCCCCATTTGACCCACATGGCACCAATTGTATGTAACCTACCCTCATAACAACATTTTTTCCTTCGCATCTACAAACTGTTCTCAAACCTTGGTTGTGTGATACCAATGTAGTTGACTAATCATAACCTTCTCCAAACCAGGCCGAAACCATGGTACATGAGACTCTATGACCCTTCAGCCATCTCCTCCAACTGGCAACATGCAATGGGCCCCCGCATAACTTAAATGGCACCAATAACATTTTACATCTATTCAATCAAGGAGGATTTTGCATAAAATGATCCTCAATTTACATATACATTTTCAAAACATAAAATAATAGACCAAATAAATAATGTTGTACAAAAAAGAACGTGTTTGTTCATGCCAAGTGTAAACATATGATTACATTTTATGCTAAATAGTGTACATTCATGAAGCGAATTGCCTCATCCGAACATCACAATACAGCATACTAGGAATTGATTCCTCATATGCATCAAATTCTCGTGAATAATGAATCATATTTGATGGATAAATATTTCCATGTGTTGAGGAAATGATGTTTCATTGGCTAATCAGAAGAGAAGAAACAAAGAACATGAATTATCAATTGTTTACGTTGAATACATGAGCAAGTACGTAGATACTACTCAGATTTATTCTTTCAAAATCATGTGATTTTAGTGCAAAGAGATCCTAACATGCTTCAAAAATTATAGGCTGAATACAAAGTTGACAGAATATCAAAGTGTTAAAAAAATAATCATTCCATTACTTCCATGATATTTCGAAATGAAAAAAAAAAACCTAAGTAACATGAAAACTGTATTTTTTATTAATCAAAAATTGGTGTGAAAGTAAAAGATATATTCTTTTAAAGAAAATCATAGCTTCCAAGAAATTTTATATGAA
This sequence comes from Penium margaritaceum, assembly GCA_023375785.1. Lineage (NCBI taxonomy): Eukaryota > Viridiplantae > Streptophyta > Zygnematophyceae > Desmidiales > Peniaceae > Penium > Penium margaritaceum. Next base: position 2,538 of record SZWC01026622.1, read on the forward strand.
ATAAAAAATCTACAAGTTATGATCCTCATTTTTCCTGTTGCATCATCATTTAAATCCATTTGTTTGCTTATCTTTATCCATCAATATACTTGCATGTTTAGTAACCTTAATTGAATTTTTATAACCCTTTTTTCATGTGTAGACTGAAAAGTAAAGGAATTTTTGTTCTAGTTTAGGAGTCATAAGCATTGTTCCAATGTTATGATATTCGTGAAGTAAACGAGCACATATGTATAACAATTTATTCTTTTGCAAATTTTTTATTATTACCAATATCTTTCCATCTACATGCCTTTCTTGAGTGAACAAGCACACTTGTATTTTTTTTTAAATATAGCTTTTAAACTATATGAATTCTTAAACAAAGATTTTGGTGACATGTCAGAGAAATTTTTTTTTGTGAACATAAAGTAAAACAAATTATGAACATAATTTCAGAATATCACCTTCTGTTGTGATATTTAATTTTTTGAACTTTCCATTCTTCCATTCATAAGACATGGATGGACAGACGTGACTTGCAATTTTTGTTCTTACAAGAAAAGAAAACAAAAAAATCACAAAACAATGCCAATTATTCACAACTATTTCAAACATTTTCATCATTTTAGCCTACAATCCTGTTGCCTAAGTTTTTTAAGGAAATATATAGATGAGTTTATTTTAACACATCCTCTTATACTCCTGGACATCCACTCATAGGAGTTGTTATTTGATTCATAAGTCTAGAGAATACTTGTTTGTGTAATGTGCATGAAATGATAAATTAAAAACTCAAAGCATTTACATTTTCTTCTTATCACTTATTTCTATCTTGGTTCGTAACATCACGTTTGCAAGGAATAAATTTACTTTTTTAACATGCTTTGCGCATAACCCTTGGCTTTTTGTGGCAAATGATAGGCGCATCATGCATCATGTAAAGTGCATTTACATTCTTGAAATGAATATAAACATGTGAAGGTAGCATAGTTGCCTAAAGTTTTTGATATGCATGCATAATTGTATAGGATAAACTCATAAAATAATCCTTGTTGAGGCTCTATTCCCATAGAAGGTGTCGTGCTCCTCCCCACCAAAAAATCCGAACGTACCTCGTTCCAAGCGTTCCAAAGGCTCAAACCTGGCTGCGGTGGTCAAAATTCTACGCCGACCTGAACGGCTGGACAGGTTGCTTTGATGCCCGGATAATCCTTGTCCTCAACTTTCCAGAAAGTATTACAACATTTTTTTTGGCATGATTGGCCTCGCTAACATTGAAATACTCACGATGGTTTAACGTTAGGATCCGTTTTTTCGATCATAATCGACTACAACAATCTTGCGTGAACTTAACGTGAAGAAATGTGAGAAAACATTGTTCTTCAGTATCCCTAAGACATTCGCAAGGTCGCCATAAGGGCGACCCAAGACATGAGGCTTTCACATCAGGTCGGATCAATCAACCAACCAAGTTGACCGGCGGATGAAACAGGGGATCATCGCTAGCCCTCACATATTCTGGAAGTCCTTTATTCAAGCAAAAGCTTGCTATGCATACCCATCCTTAATGAAGCCGAGTGTCTTTGCATTTGGTCAAGTCGTCGCCTCTCAAAAGTTTGCCCAACTTTATATGGTTGTTATGTTATTTATCTCCATAATAAGATAGGAATGGTGTTCTATGTTACAAATGATTTTTTTAAATCATTGTTTCATTAAGTAATTTTGGGAAAGAATTATGTTTGAATAATCTATTTCTCTCACTTTCTTTTGATTTTTCATTCCCATTCAGTATTTTCACAATTTTCTCTTTTGTTGTGATGGATTGAACACCTTTTTCTTTTTACCACGTTGATTCATAACATGTTTTTAATGTAAAATTATATTCTTTGTGTCATATTCACTTGGAATGCTCTTAATGATTCATAACTACCTTCTTGATCAGAAACTTTAAGCTTGAGTTTAGTCTTCAAGTTTACATTCTAAATGAAGATCATAAGAGAAGCCTGGCTATGTTTTGAAATGAGAAAATAACGTGATGGCATAAAGACATCACCTATGCCATTTTATGCATTTAGCTCATTTCTTCCGTCAAATATCTCACTTGGATTTTAAGTTTTTTATTATTATTGGAGAGAAGGAGTTACCTCTTTGGTTTTTTACTATGAGTATTCCTTTGCTTTAAGTGAAATATATTGATACTTCCTCTTGAGACCTTTATTATGTTTTATGGGTTTTCCTTTTTTAGGTTGCATCATTCATGCATTTATTTGTCCTATAAAAACTTCTATTTTAAAATTTCTAAGGATAGCGATTTCTGTCTTTATTTTTATGGCCTGCAATGGAAAGTTACTTCATTCATTGAAGCATTTGTTTTTGTAACATCTAATTATAGTAGTTATTTATCATTACTTGAGGATTTGGAATTTATTTATTCACCTTTTTGCATTAATATAATTATTCATTCAAAATTAATTTAAAATTACTTCAACCACTTTTGAATACTATGTGATTTGAAAAAAATTATCACAATTTGAAAGAGTATGTGTCAAATTTTTACTCAGGAGATGTAATAATCTAAATTCAAGAAGAAACTCTCTTTTGGAAGTATGAGCATATTTTTTGGCCATTCAGAATTGCTTTTGCAATCATCTTCTTCATGATCATGAATTGGTTCTATATTGACCTACATAACAGGTCTCTCAATTAGCACATACATTGACACCACTTAATCATCATGTATACATGTTATCATACTTGAATGTATGGTCTCACTTGTCATCATAACCAAGTTTCTTGTTATTCTTTCTCCATATTCTACTTACGTATCAAAATTGAAATACTTCGATAAGTGATTCATTTTAGACCAAACATCATTCATGATATATATAAATGACGTTTTTTTACCGTATTTGGCAAATTGAGAATGAAAAACTGTTTATGTTACATTTTATGTATTTGTTAAAGTTTTTAGCGTATGCGCACATGCTCCATTTTGCTTCGTGATCTTTGTTTCTTGGTTGTAATGTTTCAAAGAAGGCGCTCTTGATACAGAGGTAGAATTATTTTGCCCTGTTTGATTTATATCCAAATAAATATAGTATTTACAACTTGTTTCTCCACTTACACTGAAAAAGAAGTGGCCTCCATGAGATGCTCCCCTTGGGCGCATAAATTAGTTGAATGAGTCTCTCCTTTTCACGATGTGGTATGTTTAATCTCTATTTGGCCGTAAGGTTGCCTCCGGCTACTTGAAAACGAACAACGGATACAGCGGCCCACTTGACAAGGGACAAGATACCCATGGAACCCTTACGGTTGAACGTCGGAAAACCTATTGGATGACCGCCTTGCTCCGAAATAGTTCATCCGATCTGCTCCCTCAGATCGGATGCAGAGTTCCGCAAAAGACAGCAAGTGGCGGAGATTGCTTGTCGAGGTCCTTTTTGTCGATCTTCTTCCTCAGAATGTGATATGAATTGACTCATTTGCACTCTCACTCACGATGACTACTTTGGAAAAAACTGCGAGTCAAACCTCAAGATTTTGACGGCTCGCACGTCTTTCCGAAAAGTGGGATATCAGTAATATTCATAATTCATAATTAAATACAGTGGATCACGTATTTCTGCGGAATCGTCAAACTGTCACAGGTGCATGCGGTTGGATTGTGGATCCAGCACGATTCACCGTCCGATGGTTTCCTGGCCTTCCTGGCCGGCAAATCCTCCGATGTTCAACAATGCCCTTGCTACCCTGACTTGGAGGTGAAACTAAGGACTGTTGCGAGCATCGCTTGTACTCGTGAAATCTGGGTCGTGTTTGGAGACGCCCGAATGAGGTGGCTGAAAAAGGCCTTGAGTACATATTAAGTACTCAAGGCCTTTTTTTTGGACAGCCTGATGAAGCAGACAAAGATGATGGTTTCTCCCAATTTCGAGACTGATCTTTCCGGACTGATGAGTGGCCTATCCTTGCGAACTGCACAAGAATGGTGACTTTACATCCAATGAACTCTGAGCGATCGACGGTCAGAATTGGCCCAAGCCAGACTTTCCAAGAATGAACAGTTTTATTGGTTATTTCAGGTGGTGATTGGATAGTGTATCGGCGTCGATCTGACGTCAGAACAAAAGGATTCCGATGTTGGATTTTGTATGCAAGGTACAATCCGCGCCGTTCCCCACCCTGAATGAGAGATCCATCGGCGAAATTCAGGCAATCCCTGTCTAGTAGCCTTTTGTTTTTCCGTACTTGGTCACCATATTTGGGCGCTTCCACAGACGACCATGCACGAAACGAAGTCCTGGCAGTAAGTCGACACAACGCACATCGAGAACATCCACTCCGTCGACAGTGATGGACTGAACTGCAAGCACCTCTCGCCTGCTGCAGCTTCACCCGGCATTTTAGGGTCCAACGACTTTGTCGGTTGCGAAAAAAGGCTCTAGTTTTCTACCAAAACTTTCAACCACGGAATGAGTTTTCAGATTTGTATGATGAATACGTCCAAGGATATGATGACGATTATACGAAATAAATGTTGCAACTATCCATAAGAATTTCCCGGGTGTGTCGGCCAAAACATTTGCCTAACATTCACAAAATCATTCTGCTGACGTATCCAAGATGGACGAAACGTCGCGCTGACGAACGCCAGACGGAGATCCAAAAAATAAAACGACGGCTAGCTCCTTACAAGCTACTTTCCCAGTGCCCTGTGACAGTTCCGAACTCCGACCATACCCGCAACGAGAACGCGTGAGAAGTCGGATAACAATGGCCGCAAAAGATTCAAGAATTACCACCTGCGCATAGCAACCTCTTGCATTTTTACCTGGACTAGCCCATATGTTAGGTGGTACACCCAACCTAACCGTCTATTAAGCAGCCGTATGCAGAACGTTTTATGTCATACCCCAACAGGTTCCACAAGAACTGTCACAAGGATACATGAAAACTAAAAAAGGGGCAGAATGACCATACACCCATTGTTTGAGACAACAAGCCTGATCCCCCCCTCGCTCGGAACAATAAGCCCCATCTACCCCTGCGTCGGAACAATAAGCCTGATCCGTCCCTACTTCGGAACAATAAGCCTCATCAAGCCCTTCTACACGGATGCAAGTTTGCAGGCGCAAAAATCAACAATACAAACCTCTTGTTTTTCAAAAGACAGCATGACAACGTCGCATGGATGGGGCGTCACCTTTTTTAACAAATCATCAAATACTCGTCAATAGAAGGGTTTTTTATTTTTGTGAGTGGTTAGTAATAATTTTGCATGGGGGATCCAAGACTCCCCATGCATAAAAGAGGAACCTGCTGGGCCCCGCTACTACATGGCCCAGCAAGTGCCCGCAAAAAAAAACCCTAAAACCTTGAGTGTAATGAGGGGGAAGGTTTTTCTATAGCTTGTACATTAGACGATGGTATAAATTCAATAAGAATATAGGATAAAATAAACACGGATTTTTGACTCCCCATTCATGGAGGGGGGATTCCTATGGATGCCCGTCCGCCATTTCCCCAACAAAGTCCCCCTCCCCAACAACACTCCCCCCCGCCTCCCGGCGACCCACCGGCCGCCCGTACTATCGCGACCCTCAATCACGAGGACCTCAATCGGTGGGCTGGTGGGTGGGAAGGCAAGCTACGTGAGGCGGTGAGGGTGCGTATTGGGGGGGAGGGGTTGACGAAGTGCCGGCCGATGAAGGTCGGCCGGCAATCTCCCTCCCCCCCAACCCTCAAAACTGTAGCGCCCCTCCATCACAACGAACGGGATGGAAGGCCACAATCTACCAAGCATGGCCGTTGTGGCCATGTTTAAACATAGACATGTGGCACAATTTAAGCATGGTAAAAACAAGGGGCAGATAGGGCTTATCTTTGCCTAATAGAGGCAAATGGGGCTCATTATTTCGATGGAGGGGTATATACGGCTTACTGTTCCAATGGAGGAGAAAATAAGGGATGTTTTTTCCGATTATACCCCGAATAAGGGGTAAATGAGGGTCATGGGTAAATGAGGGTCATGGGTAACGAAAGAAGGCGTAATCGGCATTTTTGCCGTAAAATACATAGTCGAAGAGAACAAGCACAACTCAAGCCAAAATCTGAAACAAGAAAAAGAAGGGTAATACATGTTCAAAATCATAAACTACCTTCAGCGGCACTCCTATGGTAAAGATAGACGTTTGGATCAAAATAATTCGAAAGGAAGGGCAATGCATGCTTATGGTTGTGAGTTGGTAAATGATTCCATAAGTAGCCTAATCAACATGAGGAATGTTGAGTTCCGTGCGATGATAGAAGCACATGTTGAGAAGGTCTACCACTATGTGTTAAAGTGGAGGGAAAATAAAACTCAATCTAATAGAGAACGAAATTCACTTTATGAATTAATCCATTAGTGCATCCGTGTTTCACGCTTTTGTTTATCCAAGTGAAAAATGTAAACAAACATGATGGTGTGACATGTGTCGACTTTTCCAAAACATATAATTCTTTTCAAAAACTACATCTCATTACAAAACAAACTAAAACTTTACTGTAGATTTTGTAACATTTTTGTGATGCCAATTCTAAGAGGTAAAACCAGAAGATAGTGGATGGGGAAGGCGATTTCACTACAAAGTTGAACTCTTACCAACCCAAAACACCAATTCTTGCTTTTAAAATGTATAAAGATTATGTCTACATTTTTAATGCAAGGGCCAATTCTTTAGTGAGCTTATCCCAATGTAACATGAGTTGAAGGATGAAGGATATCTTTCATGTATTTAGTAATCCAAGAAAATGATAAAAAAACTAGGTCCCAAAAATCAGTGACGTTAAAATGTATTGTTTTGATCATCATGTTCCAATAATCCTTGCACATGAGTTTCCTTTACACGTTGCAAGGAAATGGTTTCCCTTAACAGAAATTGATTGAAGTAAAACTAAAAACAATTGATGAAACTTTCTTATGGTTACAACCGCATGTGACCAGATAACCAAGACATTATTCTTAAAAAGGCTATTTTTGATGTTCCAATTGGCGCTAAAGTCCTCTCTATTTTTGTGTACCCGCGTAACAAGGGTTTAACAAGTCATATGAGAAGATGAAAAGGAGAAATGCTCAAGGGAAGGTGACGTAAAATTGAAATATGAGGCAATTTCCCAACCATTCAAGTTTTGAATAAAGCATACTAATTCAATATCATTCTGTCTTCTCTAAATCCAAAGTGACATAATCAGATTTATGCTATCCCTTTCATATCCATTACGTCTTCAACATCCATGTCTCTCATGAAATTTAAGAAAAAACTAGAGATAGCAAAACAATTAACATTTTTCAATGACTACCATAAAGCCATAAACGTCTTCCACAGGATGTAAAATCATCCATTTCACTATTAAACTACCCATATTGCTATGCAAAGATAAAGGAAGTTAATCCTCTACGCATGTTGTTATTGAACCAGGATCGTTGTTAAAAATGGTCAACATGAGCTCAAAAAGTGCGAATTCCTGAGTGCTACTCTAGGGGTAGAGATCGTTAAGCCTAAAGGGCCTCTTGATTCATTCATTTCCACATCAAAGATTGTGCTGGTAACTACCTGTACTTTTCTACCATTCAACCATGCCTCTTTTGGTAGAATGAAGTGCATTATGATGTATCTTTCATACATTCCTTGCCCATTCTCTTCAATAAAGTGCACCTTATAAGACATTTACCGTATGCCATAAAATGAAAGATGATATGAAGGCATACGAGCAAAGCTCCTTATGGTTCCATAAACTTAAACTCGTCAATGCATCCATCAACAATTTTCATGATCTTGTTTATCTATATTTTTTGCAGTTTACATATTGCTACCCTCACTACACAATAAATGAAAATCTTATATTTTTTTCATTTTCAATGTTGTTCAATCAAATTTACGGTTCCCAAAAATCATTGTAGTTTAAAATAGAGGATACAAAATACATCTAATGATGTGATAATATGGATGTTAACTGCTTATCATCCTCCACTACACCTAACACATAATGAACCAACCTAGAAGATACTCTTGAAGAAACATTTTTAAAATTATGTTCAAAATTAAATATTCCCATGATACCTTTTCAAATAAAGAAATTCCATTGAAGTTTCTGCTTTGGTGATTACGGATGGTTTAAGAAATAAATACTTCCAATAGGTTTTCGTTCTAAGAGCTACTTCATGTGCGACCGTTGCTCATGAATCTTTTGTCATGTGCATGTGTAAACAAAGGCTTTGGTTGCCTGAAAACATATGCCCCATAAGGGATTTTTCCTACCGTTTGCATCATTGGTAAAGAACCTTAAAATGTTTTGAGTTACAATGTACTCACGGATGAGTGGCGAAATTTGCCTTGAAAAATGTAGTACCATGTTCAACAGCACCGTCGTGGGGCAAAAATGATCATAATCATTTTGAAAGAAAACATGCTTGCTTGCCTTGAAACCATGTAGAAAACATGAGAAAGTGAGTACTCTACATGTAACTTATGCACAAAAGGATTCAAACGATCATTAAAATGTATAAGTACTATATAGTTCTTTTTTTTTTTTAATCAAATTATCTTCCAAAATAGATGTGTGCGATAAAATGCCAATATCAATGACCAACTTTTTCTTAAACGACTTATGGTGCATCTTATCCATTTCAAATGGAAAACAGTGCATCTCCTCAAATGAAGGGAAGAGAGGCTCAGATCCTTGCCTTTCACAACATCTAAGGTGTCCAAGGTGGCCCTGTGAGGCGCTTGGAGGAGATAAGCTTTCAACATCTACCTCAGGTTACATGAAGATGTTTACTTCTTTTAATACTCGGTCTTTACTGGAATTCAAAATGTTTGGTCCATGTTTCTGAATTGAATTTTTGTGGTTCAAAAGGGATTTTCATGCATTATAGCTTTTCTTGGGAAGCCTACATATGTCCCTTCTGGAATGCATTGGATGTTTTCTCTGTCAAATTCCTCTTACATAAAGCGTGCTTTCCAAAAAGCCTTTTTCATTTGATCAACTTCCATATGAAAACTGAGGGCAAGTTCGACAGAGGGTTAGGGTCATCATTTACACAAAGATGCCCCCCCTCCGCCTCCGCCTCCCCGCCTTCCCCCTCTACCCCAGCCGCAAAACCACCTAATGTATTGGGAAAGTGTATTGGGGACTTTATTGAGAGGACAAGAGTTTTCCTGAATTGTGTAGTGGCAGTTCCCTAGCACCCTTTAAATACAATAGATTTTATGCAAAGGCTCCCACATCTACACTCTCCAAAAACCACCCCAATGCTCCTTTAACTTCAGAGGGGGACATCCGGATACAAGGACTTCTCCCCCCCTCTCCCTCCATGTAGACGTTTGTCTTGCACGGGTGTCGATGGGAGTGTATCTTGTAGAAAGAAGAGAATAAACTTGTAGAAATATGCATTAAGTACTTGAAAACCGTCCAATTCAAGAATCCGACATCTCTCTCTCTTCGACTATGTAACCAACTATATAGATGTACACAAACATTTTAGTTTACTTGGAATACGCAACAATAGGATCCAAAGTGGATCCCCTCGCAAAACTTGTTAGTGTATTCGGGAAGTGTATTGGGGGAACTACTGTTTGTTGGAATTGTGAAATGATAGGTCAACGCATCCCTTCAAATACACCAGACAAAAGAATTAGGCTCCCTATATACACTGTCCGATACACCACCTTAAGACACATTTAATTCCTACAGTTGGATCTGAATATAAGGGCATGCCCCTATAAAAGTGGATGAATGTGATACCGGAATGTAGTTTGGATTGTATCTGGATGAATGGAAAAAAAATACTTGTGTACATCTACATTAAGTACTCGAAAAAAGGTCAATTTCAATTATCTGAAGTCTCTCTCTTTGTCTACGTAACCGGCTTTAAGGCTCTACACAAACAATTAAGAGTACGTCCACTACGTTACAATTCGATCCCACGTGGAACCCCTTCTCGCCCCAAAACTCCTTAGTGTGTTGGAGAAGTATATTGGGGAGTGTATTGGGAGGACAAGGTTTTTTAAACAAGTGTAACAATAGGTCTGTACCTCCCTCCAAATACACTAGATGAAAAAATAAGGCTCTCCAATACACACTCACTAATACACTATCCTAATACACTTTTAACTATGGGGGGGGGGGGTTGGATCACAACTATATCCCAACTAGACCTCCCCTCCCCCCCCTCCTCCCCCTCTCTCCCCGATAAACCCCCTAGTGTATCGGGGAAGTAAATAGGCAAGGGTATTAGGGGGATGAGGTTTTTCTTATGATTGTGTAACAGTAGGTTTGTAACCCCCACTGAATAAACTAGCTAAAAAATGAGGACTCTCTGAGCTTCACCCTCCAATATACAAACCCAATACACTTTTACCTCTTCCGGGGGAGGTGGATAAAAGGACCCCCTTTGGGGGTGGAAGAGATTATTACAGGAGTGTAATTGAGAGTGTATCTTGTACATTGATTGCTCGTAATCCATTGATTACAAGCATACGACGTCTCTCTCTTTGTCTACGTTAATAGCTATAAGGCTGTACACAAACAGTTTGAAGTACTTTGCCCCGGCCACAATGGGATCCCAATTCTAACCCCCTCCCTTCCCAACCCCCTAATGTATTTGAGAAGTCATGTGGAGTGAATTAGGGGGATAAGGTTTTTTTTGAAAAGGTGTAATGAAAGGTCTGTACCTCCCTCCAAATACCTTAGTTCAAAACAAAAGGCTTCCCTAGCTACACTCTCCACTACACAAAACCAATACAATTTCACTTGTTTGGAGGGGAGCGAGGGATCTAGATAAAAAAAACCCTCCCCCAAAGTAGAAGAGTGCGTTAAGGGAGTGAAGCTAGGAGTGTATCTTTTAGGAGAAAACAAATGTGTGTATAGTTACATTTATTACTCGTAAGCCGTCGATTACAAGTATGGAACGTCTCTCTCTTTGTTTACGTATCGAGATTTAAGGTTGTACACAAACACTTTAGTGTACACAAACTCCTCAAAATGGGATGCCAATTGGAATCCTCTCCCCCCCCTAAACCCCCCATTGTATTGGGAAACTGTATTGGGAATGTATTGTGGGGATGAGGTTTCTCGGACAAGTGTAATGAGACGTTTGTACCTCCCTCCAAATACACTCATTGGAAAAAAAAAGGCTCCTCCATTTCCACAATCCAATACACCACCCCCATACCCTTTGAAGTGGTATGAAGGGAATCTTGATGCAAGAAACCCCCTCGCAAAGTGGACGAGGGTATTGCAAAAGAGTAGGTGGGAGTGTATCATATAGACACAAAAAAAACATACTTGTGTACATCTACGTTAAGTACATGTAATCTATAGATATCAAGGGTTGGACATGTCTCTCTAACTATATAACCAACTATAAGGCTGCACAAAAACAGTTTAGTGTACTTCAACTCTGCCACAATGTGATCGCAACTTGACTTCCTCCCCCTCCCCTCCCCCTCCACGCTCCCTGCAAATCCCCTACTTTATTTGAGAAGTGTATTAGAGAGTGTATTGGAGAAAAGAGGTTTTTTCCAACTCCTCTAGCTGAAGGTCCACTCCTCCCTTCTACACACTAGTTGAAAATGGAAGGATCCCCAAGCTATACACTTTTCAACACACCACTTCAAGACACTTTGACCTACTAGGTGGGGGATCTGGATACTAGGACCCCCTCTAAAGTTGAAGATTAAATTGCAGGTTTGTAGCTCAAAGTGATAGACAGAAGAAAAAATGACTTGTGTACATCTACATTAATGACTTGTAAGCCGTTGATTAGAAGCATCCAATGACTCCCTCTTTGTCTGAGTAACCAGGTATAAAGCTATACACAAACACTTTGGTGTACTTTGACTCTGCCATAATGGGATCCCAACTCGACCCACCTCTCTCTAAAACCCCCTAGTGTGTTTGGGAAGTGTATTGAGGAGTGTATTGGGAGAAATAAGATTTTTTCGACTTGTGCATAAGCATAACTTTATCACTCTCTGAATACATAAGTAGAAAAAAAAAGTCTTTTAAAGATACAATCTCCATTACACAACCCCATTACATTTTTAAATGGGGGACGGGGCGAGGGGCGGAACTTAAGTAGTAGAACGTTGATGAAAGAAGCGATAGTTAGTGGATGGACTATCAAGCCCATGGAGTGTGGAGCTGTCCCGCACACATGTAAACCTTCCTGTGTACACCTTTGCAGAATAAGGTACAACATAGGTACAGATCCAATACAAAGAAAATAGCACAAAACATACAATATGCAAAATCTGTATCTCAATTGAAGCAATGCTATGATTAAGTAGCTTCAAGAAATAAGGAACATTGAATTTACTTTTGTGACGTTTTCATTTATCCAAGTTGTAAAGAAAGAGCATGGAAATTCACGTGTTTATCTGCACATGATTGTGTATGAACTTGAGTTTAACAAGTAACTTCCTAAAACATGGTCCAAATTCAAGGTTTCTTTCTTGGAAGGATCCTTAGCAGATGTTCTTCTCTTATACACACATTGGCAAGTGTATTGATTTGGGGTGATTGGGCATAAATAATAGGTAATCATGTGAGTGCCCAAATGGTTATGGAATTATTTGGAACATCCAAATAAAGAGCCTCCAAGGCAGTCCTTCTAAGACAACTTAAGGGGTTCAAACCATTCTATTTGTTGTGCCTTGATATGACATTATGAATTCTCATACAAGTTGTGTTGAAGCAGGTGTTTTTTGTCTGCCCCTACAAGCCGTATACTTGAACATCACTAGCTTGTGCTTAAGTATCAGCTCCCATTGAGGCATGTGCCTTCTTTTGTGGAAGCAAGTGCCCTTAAATGTAGTCTACTTTAGGTCTTTCTTTCTAGATTTGGTCTGACACGATATATGGTGGGCACCATACCGGTTCACAAACCTTTACTTTTGGTTACATCCTTGCAAATAGGTCAAGTAACTCCTCTTATAGTTCTCCATGTGATAGACAAGTGTTTTCATATACTTCACACTTCACCGTCCACATTTTTTCATTGCAATTTTCAATATAGTTTCAACCACGGGCCTTAAAAACATGAGAACATATTCAACATGTATCATATGCAAGAGAGGATTCCCACCATCATTAAAATAGACAAATAAGTCATGGTTTCTTCAGTTTTTATAAATGTCATCATTTCTCAAGAAATGTATGTGAGATCAAAAGTCCAAAAAGCCCTCAGTAGTGTTGGATTATTGACAACTTGTCATTAACTGAAATTAATCGTGCTTTGGTCACTTGAAGTGAATCCAAGTTGATACACTTACACTATTATTCTCATAGTGATTCCATGTCTGTCACAAAAACATATGTATCATTGTGAATGAATATAAGCATCAATACCATATGGCAATTTCTTCATCTTTGGGTTGCTCAATACTTAACAATTTATGAATAAAATATTTACCATCATGAAGGATATAAATAATTACTTTCTCTGATTCATCTCACGTGGCTACGTAAATAAGAAAGATCGAAACCAACCATGAAGGTGATTATAACATTTTTATAATCAATACATAATTGTTTTGATTATGCTTTGTTATATTGAACTTTCCTCAATCAAAGAAAGGGGTTTTCAAAGGATTTTACCACATCCAATCGAAAAAAACTTCAAGTTTCATTCATTTTTCTTTTAGAAGATGGTGTATGATACATTTTGTGTAGTATGTGAAATTGAAATCAAGTTTCATAAACAATTATTTTAAGTGTCTAAAAATCCAAGGCTAAAGTTCTTATTCAAAATCCCAGGGAGTTGAAAACAAATCATAAAAATCTCTTAAAAATTCAGAGATTATTGTCGATGAACTTGATGGAAAATCCAATTCAGTTCATACAACACATTAAAGGATGCAAGAAATCAATAACATGATGCTATAGACCACCTTTGATATTTCAAACTAGGAGACCCAACTTTCTTCGCAATTGGTCTCCATCAACTGAATTAGTAATTTGGTTTAGCATAAGTTCAATGATTTATCTAGGTACCGTTAATCATGTCTTTTTTTTACACTCTATTGTATGTGTATGGAAGAAGTGTGCATTCGTAGTTTCCTAGAATGTTAGTTAGATTCAAGTATACTTGTGTCCACACATACAAGCTTGTAAAATATGCAAGAACATTTCTAGTGATTCGTTATCGAACAAGAAGTAAACTAAATCAATGAAAACCATATCTTCAGTTTTTTTAAAGAATATTCTAGCTACACAATGTATGCTAACATTTCCATCTAGAAATATTGGGCACGTATTATGTTTCTATGAAAACGAGAGAGTCATTGATATCATTTGTAAAGCATGGGAAATTTCAGGACATCTGTTGAGATATCCCCACTCCCCTCAACATTGAAAGTGTATTATAGGAATGTATGTAGGTGTGTATGTTATGCACTTGCTAAAGAAAACACAAGTGTATTGGCAAATTTAATTTCTCAAAAACCCTCTTTGCATAGACATTTGTGTATAATTTTCCACAACCCTCTTGTAAAGTTCCCAATTCACTTGCTTGATACACTTGTAATTTTGAGGGAGAGGGGGTTAGGGTCTTTTGATATACGTCAAGTCCACCCCCCACCCCCCCACTATCAAAAGTGTGTTGGGTGAATTCATCTGGGAGTGTACTTGGTACACGTGTTAAAAATTTAACAAGTGTATCTATATATGTTATTCCTAAAAGGCATCTCATAAAGTAATACACATTTTTTTCTATACACCCCTCTTATACACTACCTAACACAACGACTTCATAAACTTATACCTTTTGAGTGGTCTCTTGATATTCGTTAAACCCTTCCCCCATCCCCCCTTCCCAAACACCAAAAGTGCATTTGGGGAGTGTATGTGGGAGTGTATATGGTGTACGTGGTGAGAAACACAGAAGAGTATCTGTAAATTTTATTTCTATGAAACACCTCTTACCATACTACACTTGTGTGTTTTTCAATGCACTCCTCTCATACATTCCGAATAGACAAAGCCAATACATTTTAACCTTTTTTTAGAGGGGGGAAAAGGTCTCTTGATATCCGTCAAACCCATCGTCTACCTCCACCCCCCTCCAACACCAGAGGTAGATTAGAGAAGTGTATGTGGGAATGTATGTCGTACACGTGTTAAAAATTACACAAGTACATTTGCAAATGATATGTATACAAAATATCTCTTAGTGTAATATGCTTGTGTTGTTTTTCTCTACATTCCTCTTATACAATACGCAATACACCGGAGTCACTCAATTTACGTCGAACCAACCGAGCAACCCCTTCCTTAGCACGAATGGTGTAGTTGGAACTATATATTCTACACGTGCTAAAAAATACATAAGCGTGTTCGCGAATGTTATGTCTTCGAGAAATCTCTTACTGTAACACACTTCTTTATTTTTGAATACACCCCTCGCATGCACTTATGAATACACTAGCTTGATACACTTTGATGTTGATAAGTGGGTCTCTCAATATTTGTCAAAATTCATGTCCCGCTCCTCCAATGATGA
This sequence comes from Penium margaritaceum, assembly GCA_023375785.1. NCBI lineage: Eukaryota > Viridiplantae > Streptophyta > Zygnematophyceae > Desmidiales > Peniaceae > Penium > Penium margaritaceum. Next base: position 18,067 of record SZWC01026622.1, read on the forward strand.
CATGGTATAAGGGGAATACATGTAGGAGTGTATTTAGTACAAGGGTAGAAAAATGCACAAGTGTGTTTGCAAAGGTTATTCTGTGAAACATCTTTCAACGTACTACACTTGTTTTTTTTTCTAGACACCTCTCTCATACATTACCCAATACGTAAGCGTAACACAGTTTTACCTTTTGGAGGGTGGGAGAGGGTTGCTTTTTATCCATTGAACCAATCCCCCTTCCCAAACACTGAAGGTGTAATGGGGGAGAGTCTCTACGAGTTTATGTGCGTTACCTTCTATTAAATACACAAGTTTATTCAAAAGTTTTTATATTACAAAAGATCGCTTAACATTATACACTAGTGATGTTTTTCTAGACACCCCTCCCAGAAATTATATAATACAATGACTTGATAAACGTTTACCTTTTTTTTTGGGGTGGGGTTGAGTCTCTCAATATTTGTCAAACGTTTCTTGCACCTGAACCATCCAACACCAAATTTGTATTGTGGGAGTGTATGTAGGAGTGTAAGTCGTGCAATTTCTGAGAACTACATGATATTACTGGCACATTTTATATCTATAAATTATATCTTAGAGCAATTCACTTGTGTGTTTTTGTATACACCCCTCTCATACACTATAGAGTGAATTGGCATGATACACATTCACATCTTGGAGAGGGTGGGGGGGTTCTTGATATCAGTCGAATCCATTCCCCACCCCCCCCCCCCAAATACCAAAACTGTATTAGGAGACGGAATGTAGGATTGTATGTGGTGCATGTGCTGAAAAATACACACGTGTCTTCATAAAACTAAAACCCAAAGCCCTAGAATATGAGTTTCGGTGGGTATTGTTTCCACGAAGTTCTATTTTCTAGAAAACAAGTGTGGCCTTTTCTTTAAGTAGCACGTTTTAGGTCCTATTACAAATTTTTGTCTTCTTCCCCAAACTGTGAATCCATTTGTGAAATACCAAGCCATGGATTTCCATTCAATTTTACAAATATAGTTTCAAACCTTGTACGAATGTTCATGAATTGAAGCATAAAGATACACTCTTACAACTATGAACAAACATGAAGACTTGAATTCTGCAACAACGTTCACTTAGGTACCATGAAAATGTCAAATGTATACACTTGACGAATACACTACATGAAGAGTGTATATTTTTAGGGTGATTAACAATTATGGGATAAATTTTATTGTGAAATCTTGGACAATATCTAACCTGACTTGAAATGCGTTTAATGTTTTCCTTTCCTTAACTCTTGAAAAACAAATTATCTTTTTTGTTACTATTTGACAAAATAATCGCGTAAGGGAAACATTCGGAAAACTACATTTGAGCTTCCTATATGAGGGTGTTCGGTTGAAATCAATCATAAACTGTTCTCTTCACAAGTGGCACCTTGAACTTCTTAATGAACTTGAAGTCATAATTTACACCTTAAAGTTAACGTGTATTTTCATCTTTTAGGACTAATTACAACTTGAATGTGACCCTTCCGCCAGGATCAAGTACCATAAACCTCGTTTACCTCTTTTTATGCTTATGCAAATTCTTTAAGTAATTTTTTAGGACTAACGTGGTGATGTTACAACCACTTTGCCATCCGAAGTGGTTTTCCCCTTGAGATGGCATAATGCGGTTGTGTGAATGTTACTAAAAAGGCTTCAACGCTCTGTTTACCATTTCATTTTGTTTTCTTTAACTTTTGCTTTGAGCTATGGTTTAGAATCTAGTGAATGTGTTTTCCTTTGCGATTGTAACCCTCTTTCACACAAAAAGATTGTCAAAAGCAAACTCTATTATGAAGATTATTTCCTTTTTTAATTTATTTTAGTGACTCTATAAGTAGCCTGAAATGAAATTTAATCTTAGACTTAGTGATTAGGTATGTTTGGTTCATGCCGAATGGCTTTGAAACACCAAACGTCTTTATACATCCTTGCATTTGGTTTAGTTTCGAGTTCCTCCATACATCTTGTAACATACATATGTTTACAAATTTTTCAAATTACACACACGATGAATAACCTCTCCTAAATCCAAATTTTCAATATTTCTCATCCTTGCTTGGACCAGATACCAATCTGAGATGAAAAACCACAAAGAGGATTTTCACCTAGATGAGATAAGTTGAGATGAACATTTATCATTGTTTTTAATACACCATAAACCAAAACCCATTATTTTCATTAACACAATATTTTATAGAAGTTACACTACGCCTATTAGAAAAAACACAAAAGTTACACGTATACATAGATTTCCTTGTAAACATTTGGCATAACCATGAGTCCACATTCACACAAGAATTTGTCAACAATCGTGTAGATCCATAAACTATACGATAGTATAAGAAGGAGCCAAAGGGATTTTACATCTTGATGGATGCTACGATTATATGTCTCCAATGTGGACCTATTTAATGACCATGAATTTAGTTGATTTGTTTGACATGGGTTTTGTGTCACCATAACAAACCAAAATAGTCGTAAGTTATTCATTTTCATGTGCATGATGATAATGTCAAATTAGAATGTATTAAGGCGGTCTCTTTTGATGAAGAGGCACATATGAAACTTTTTTCCTTATAATGTTCTTTTGTAATTGAAGGGATTTGGAAATTTTGATGTAAAATTCCTTTTTATACTAGGCAAAAAGGGGCTTAAAGTCAAAATATACATTTTTATCACATCTTAAGCCTGAGTAAAAGCTGTAAACAATGTATAAGAATGAATCTTAAAGTTTATTTTTATCTTTTGAAAAGCTTGGGCTTGTGAATCCTGAACTTTGATATCCCTTCCTCATTTTTGAAGTGATGGCTTGTCTTTTGATATTTGATAAAGTTGAACTCTTAAAACAATATCCAATGCAATTGAGGTTCAAAGGTTCTACACCGATAGTCCATGAAATCATCAAATTCTATAACTTTGAATATCTTTGATGAAAGATTTGCCTCAATTAGATGGCAAATTTGAATGTGAGTTTTTTTTTGTGTTCGTTGCCCATATTGTGTTTAAAGTGATACAAAACGATGCGAGTAGGAAACATTAAAATAATGAATCATGGATTCGTGGAGAGACCTTTGTTTTTTGTACATGAGTTTTTCTAAACTCAAAGATGATTATTTGGTCATTTCTAAGTTTTTTAGTGCGTTAAGATAAAACATCACACTTGAGTATGCCCTTTCTGTTTTGTTGGAATTTGGACATGGGGTGCTTCAACTGAAGTGGTCTGGGCACATCGTTCCAAAATGAGTCGTGCGGGCACGTTATATTAATTTCTTGAAATGGTGGGTACCTAGAGTTTCAGTCCCCTTGTTCGAGTTGGCATGTATAATGAGTATGATTATTGAAATGAATGAATGTATAGATTCAATTCAATAAGTTAGAGAAAGAAATGTTATCATTTTGAATTGGGTATTAATTTATTTTTCTTCATGAAGAAAGGCGAGTGGCTTTGCATGAGTTTTTTTCCATAATAATATGTGTTTCTGAGGTTTGTTTAGGTTTTTGTTTTTATTTGTTTTTTTCCTTATTTGAATTTCATACTGGTTTTGAATTGACTCGGTTCCATCATATTTTGTTGGTCATTCTAACCTTGTTATGTTTCTCATTAAAAATTATTAAAAAAACATAATTTTTTCCCACCCTTGGATTCTGTTTTCTCATTCGCTAGAAAAGAGACTTGATAGCTGCCCTTGCATGAAATGTATTGATATTTGTAAAAGTAGATTTTGAAAATCAGATTTTAGGATCGGAATGATATGCTTGGTATGAGCATTTTACACTGAATTGGTTTTTATTTTCGAAAACAAATCATGAGTTTTCATCATTTGAACCTTTTTTTCTTTCCTTTGCAGTTGAAACTGGATGTTTTTGAAAATTTTTAGTTGAATGCGTCACAGCCGTAGAAAGGTTCAGATGCAAACTTGAATTACAGTCACTTTACAATGTGCACTCGGCGCTGGGCGTGAACATTGCCGAGTACTCTCGACTGACTATCGACGTTTTATCCCGCTCAATAAAGCTGACTTTGATTGTTTGTGATTACGGGATTGTGGTATTGAATCGAATGGACTGGAATTCGATTGACGGGCTCCGGATTCCACAGTGGCGACAGCAGCATTCCGACGCAGCGTGACTGGAGCAAACCGGGTGCTGCTCGTAACGGCGCAGCACCCTAGGCCAGTTGGTGAAGGACAGACGAGGGGATAAGGGCTGAAAGTCGTCGTCCACGTGAGGGCATTTTCCAAGCGCCTTGCCTTCACCTGCACGGGGGACAAGCTAGTCGCCGGCTGCGATCACCACCCGCTTTCAGGCCCGGAAAAGACCATTGGCGCAGCACAGAACATCGCAGCATCACCGGCGACTGCGGACGTAGCGCAACAGCAACAGCAGCTGCATCAGTAAAAGCAACTGAAGCAGGAACATCAACCGACAGATCAGGAACAACAGCAACAGACAGCAGCCGCAACAACAACAGGATTGGCCGCCGCAGGGGCAGCAAGAGGGGCAGAAGCAGCTTCAGCAGCGGCAGAAGCAGCAGAAGCAGCAGTGGTAGTAGCAGCGGCAACAGCGGCGGCGGTATCAAAATCAGCAGCTGTAGCTACACCTCCACACTGATAGCAGCAGTTGCGGCAGCAGCAGCAGCATCTACTTCTGCGGCTGCGGTTGCATCGCTGGCGGCAGCAGCTCCATCAGCATCAGCAGGAGCAGCAGCACCAGCACCAGCACCAGCGTCGGCTTTGGCGGCTGCGGCAGCAGCGGCGGCGGCTGTGGTTGCGGCAGCATGTGGCGATGGCGGCTGGGCATCGGCACAACGGTGGCTGCTCTAACTGCTGTGCTTGCCGCTGCCATCGCCGCTATCAGTGCCCGCGGTGGCACGGCTGGGTGAGCGCACTGTGGCTGCTCACATTCCTGTGAAGATAATTGTTCAGTGAAGAAGGCACACCATGACTTTGCCTATACATAGCACGCCTCTTTCTTGGCGGCGGTAACAGCATCAGCAGCTGTAACTACACCTCTTGGGCTTGTGTTACACGGAATTCGTCAATTATTGCTGTCTGTTTTCCCTCTCACTCTCACTGTGCTTCGTTTCTTGTCTTGCGCTGTTCGCCTGTCAACCTGCCGGCGCCTGTGCCAACTCTTTTTTTTTTTTTCCCCCCTTCCCCTCCCCATCCCACCCCTTCCCGGGGTTATACTTCCTCTTTGATTCTGACTTTCTCCGTCTTCTTCTTCTTCTTCTTGTTCCTCCTCGTCCTCCTCGTCGTCCTCCTCGTCCTCCTCATCCTCCTCGTCCTCCTCCTCCTCCTCCTCCTCCTCCTCCTCC
>SZWC01026629.1:2520-18006 GCA_023375785.1 Penium margaritaceum
TCTATATCTATATCTATATCTATATCTATACCTATATCTATATCTATGTCTATATATATATCTATATCTATATCTATATGTATTTCTATATCTATATCTATATCTATATCTATATCTATATCTATATCTATATCTATATCTATATCTATATCTATATCTATATCTATATCTATATCTATATCTATATCTATATCTATATCTATATCTATATCTATATCTATATCTATATATATCTATATCTATATCTATATCTATTTCTATATCTATCTGTATATCTATATGTATATGTATGTGTGTATTTGTATATTTGTTTATATCCATATCTACATCCATATCTTTGTTTATGTCTATATCTTTATCCATATTTTTGTCTACATCAATATCCCTATTGATATTTATATGTATGTCTGTTTACATAAGAAGATGAATATCTACATCCAATTGTACCTATGTTTATATGTATATCCAGATCCATATGCATATTCATATTCATATCCATATATTTATCTATGTTTAGATAGATACATATCTCTATGTGCATGTATTTTCATAATGTATATCTACATATTTATGCACATACACATCAATACTAGTATTTTTATGTGAATAACATTATGTTTACATTTTTAGAATACATCTGTGTTTATTTCTGTACTCATGTCATTGTGTACCAGTTAGGTAGATTTTTCATTCCAAGAATTGTTTAAAGGGATGATCAATCTCTTATATTTTCATGAAAATTTGGAAATGTTCGCAAAACAACACATGTGCATTTGTCTTCTATTGATTTGTTTTACCTTACTTTTCTTTGATTATAAGGTTTTCACTCATTTGTCAATTGTTCCTTATTTGAGTCAGTTTCATATTTTTGTTCACAATTTCATCCCGTGCCATAAAATGATGAAGGTGCGTCCATTTATGTGTTCTCTGGATTATATGTTCATAGTTCTCACCTTTTGACCCATGGTTCATTCTTGTTCTCCTTTCTACTCATTGCCTTCCAGAAGGTTGTGAGCTTATTTTCCGATACACGCGAGCGATTTACCCATGGCTTCTTACATGATCGATGTACGGATGTGTTGGCGGCTTTGCCATTTTTTTTCTAATGCGAACTTCTTTCCTCTGCATAGTTGGATCGTTTAACGGTTTTCAACCTGTAGAAATTGTTTGTATTCTCCGACTAGCAACTTATGCGCACGTTGTTCATGATTTGCCTTCTGAAGTCGTCATGTACGCGCGCGGGCCCTTAGCCTCCAGCGTTGAAAAGTGACCGCTAGCGCCTGATTTACTACGCGTATAGAACGTTCAATTCGTTAGCGCGCGTGTATGCAGACATGTTCCAGTTATCGCGCGTGGATTAAGTCTTCACTGTTCTTTGCAGCTTCAGATTGCCGTTCCCTCGGCCTGCGAGAGGGTTTGTGGCCGTCAGGTCGACTGACGTGAATAAGAGATGAAATCGCTTGCGACAATGATTTCAATCGATTTTCGATTGATAACTTGCACATTTCCATCGCAAACCAGATGCGGGTGGGTGTAATCGTAGCTGGGTTTCGACCATGTTCCCACCCACCCATTCCCAGCCGCGGCCCTAGTGTCCTTCAAAAATGCGCAACGAACTGTCCGAAAACGTCCAACGACCGATTTCAGCGACAACCAGCCGCACACCTGCTCAGGAGTCGAGGTTGTGAGATGATAGTCGAAAGCCTTGTCCCAGCGTGTCCTGTCATTCGTGGCTCTGTGCCACCGTCCATTCCTTGTAAGGGGGTAGTGACGATAAACATTATAACCTATCTATCTATCCTGAAGGTGCTCCCTCTCTTTCGATTTCGAGAACCCCAAAAAACTCGTTCTATGACTATAGAATTGCAAACCCGTACTAAACGCGGATATGAAGCCGTCTAAATCGTTCAAAGTTTGAAATCGGGGTGTGTTTTCAAAAGACAGCATCTGTACACAGCGCGACGATCGTTACTGTGGATGGAGGCGCATTCAGGGAGTGCGCGACACGATCGAAATCGATCGGATGAGGCACCGACAGTCAATCCACGCCTTCGTCGCTGCCAGGTTCCAAAGGATTGATAAAGGACGTGAACGAATCGTGCGGCGTGTGAATGGTGCTGCTGCATGTTCCACTTATCTCACGAACCCTCACGGACACCCAATGCCTGGTTTCCAAGCCAGGAAAGAGCCCTTCAGCACAACAGAAGGAGGAAAACAGGGCCTGTTCGGTGGACTACGGCACCCCCCATGTACTAGTATCGAGCGATGTTGGGGGTACGAAGGTCAGAAAACAAAAGACACCTCAACCACAATAATGTCTTATCTGTGCACGCTAGATCTAAATCGCGTTCAAAAAGTGTACCCCCCAAAAGTGATGTACGATGTTTGCATCGAGCGATTCGGCTTTCCGGCCTGATACGAAAAAGAACCTACATAGCGACAAGAACGTGTTTTCGGAGTGTTTCCGTGACCGATACAAAGGGTCTATTACATCAGCTAGTAGGACTTCGCTAACTAATGCCTCTAACTGGACAGTCGATGACAATATTTCCGGCGTCTAGAACTAGCGAGAACTTATTGAGAGTGGAATACGACTAGAATGCATCGGCCAGAACATGATTAACAATCAAACTGCCGACTCGAAGTAAATGATCTAGAAATGGCATCCTCAACACGAAAGAAGAAGAGACCAACGAAAGAATAAAAAAAAGCTGAAAACGGAAAGAAAAACCGGCTAAAGAGAAGAACTGGTATAATGAAAAACGAATGATTGAAATAAAATAATTATCAAAAGCTAAAAAAGATATCTGTCATAAAATCACGTTTTGTTATATAACTCTTCCAAACGATTCTAGAAAATGACAAGAATGACAATGAAAACTATGAAAGTAATGTTTTCAAACATTGTCAAAGAACGGACAGAATCCTTGGCCAAGTAGGCAAAAACTGCAGTTTTCGCCTAGTTGGCCAAGAATTCCATCCATTCCGTTATACAAAAAATACATAGACTAATCATCATTAAAAACATAATAATAGTTGAATAAACAATGCATTATAAGAAAAAAAGTTTCCAATTGATATCAATTACAACATAATTTTTGAAATAAAACTCAAAATAGATACAAAAATTTAATCCTCAATAAATTAACTATTTCTGAAATAGTAATGTTTTGGTGGCCCTCTTGGAATTACATTGATGCACTCTAGAATTAATCATATACCACGATCCGAAAATTCATCTGCCTATAATCGGATATAAATGCAATAACATGTTAGAATAGAATCAATACGAATTTAAACCTATAAAATACTGAAAAGGATGTGATATTAACCCAATTAAAAATTGTGAAGTCAATCCCCTTTGATCAACCTAAAAACAATCGAAATCAACACAAAACTATTCATGTATCAAAACATTGATACATAAAAACGAAAACCCTCAAATCATGTCAAATAAACTTAGAACATTCGAAGTTTATTTTTATACATTATCCATATAGGAAATGTTTCTTACAATCATAAGAAGGGTCTTTATTTGAATTTTATACTTCAATAGTGAACAACATCTATGATTGACAACATGAGTCCAATGGTTTGGCAATTGTCATCAAACACTTTGATGACCATCTCCTTTGCATTTTCAATCACTCCCTTGCATGTTTAAAAATGGATTTCATGACCCCTGGTCATGGATGTGAAACTAAAGTTTGTGCTTGCGATGTGGACTTTTAAGTGGGCGTAATAACTTTGCCAATGTGGTCACCATCGACAATAAATGAGGGAGGATCATTTTTCATCACCATTAGTGATTCTAAAAGCTATAACACAGCATGGACCACCTCTTTCCATGACATAGGAAGATTTCTTGTAAACATATATCCAGAACTATGTATCTACTTCATCTTGTTAAGGACAAAAATCTCAAATCCGTGACCAAAAAGACGTCATTCTTCTAGCAATTTATGTACATTTTTCTGGTAATACTCTAAACAAAGTGCATGTTCAAGTCCATTCAAGATCAATTTTTTTATTATTGTCATTTATCTTGTATCTTTGTCACTTTCTTCATAATGATGTGTTCTAACCCAACTTGATTGTGAAAAACTATTTTGTCTAGAATATGCATGTGAATGGTTCTTTGCCGATCCTTGAGCCTTGATTAAGTTTTTTATTGAAGATTTTCTTTTCTTGTCGCAAACTGTTTAGTCTAGAAATGTTTTGGGAACAAAAAAGAACCTTTTTGTAAAAGAAAACAATAGATGCTGCCAAGAGGTTGCTCATGCAATGGTCATGTTGCTTACATAACTTTGTAGAGGACGTTTGCACCAGAGATTTGCATGGTATGCATTTCCAATCGCAATCATGGTTCCATGAGCTTGTTGTACATGTGTGTAACTTCATGAGTTAACATAGTCACAACACATGAAAGGTTTTGGGGTGGTTATTCACTTACAACCTCCTTTTGCACATCTCCTATTGTAGTGAAGAATGTAAAATCCTCAAAGTTGACACAACAAATCAGGGTTCAACTGGATTCTTACAAATCACAAAAATGAGGAGAGAAGTAATGTTAGTAGAAGAGCATAGATTGTAGTTATGTAGTGTCTTGCATGGCTTTTGACGCAAACATTTTCTAGAACAAGAACAATTAATCACACTAAAGGAAAATGTTATCACATGTTTGCTGGATGAGGTTGATGTAAAATAGGAATCTCATATTTACAAGGGGCAACATTAAGCATAGTTATAAAGGAAATGTGAGCATGCAAGATTTGTTAGTTGTGATTATGGAGAGGGTTATTTGAATTGCAAGTCGTTCAATACCCACATCCTAAGAGCTTGAAAGGAGTGATCAATGGGTAGCAATCATCAAACAATGACACATTATCTTAGAAAACGTGGAGAGAAGCATTCTAAGTACCGAATTTGTATGTTTTTACATAATGGATAGACGTTGTCTTGTAGGCAAGACTTGTACACGTGGGTGCAAATGAAAATGTCAACTTGATTTAAGTATATCATTAGAGCACTAATATTAATGAAAATGACCAAAGAAACTAAGAAAAATATAACTAATTATTTTAACAAAATGATTGATAAAACAATATCGTGTTCTACCCAAACATTAGAATATTCGTCATTGTTATTATTACATTGTTAATAAAATACCAATTTTAAGAAATGGTAGAATAAAAGTGCATAAAAATTGAAAATATGGGAACTGTTTTTTTAATGACTGGTTTCTGAATTTATTTAGAAAGCAATTATTAATCAAAGACTTTTAAAAAAGATATGTTGACTGTTATTTTGGGGTGCAACTGCAATTGGGACTTGCTACTAGTTATATACGAATCATATGTTGTTTTTCAACATGAATAAGCGATATGTTTTTTTGATACATTGAAACGTAATACTATAATGTTTCATTGATGATATTCTTTTTTTTACAAAGAGATTTTTGAATTGGAATGTGTTTTGAATGATAATTTGATTTGTTTGTGCTTTATTTATGTGTCGTAAACTATCATGCCTTTTCTATAGAAATCATGGAGAATTTATGGATAAAATTTCCTTTTAATCGTTAAAGGGATGTGGTTTTATCATTCAAATTGAAACATTCAACCCCTTATGTTTCTTTTAACGTTTTTGTAAATTTTCTTTTATATTTGTTGTTAAGTGTTGCTTTAGAATACCTTCATTTGAGTTATGTCTAATGAACATGGTTCGTTATCTGGAACCCAAAAACATGCCCTTCGAATGATCATCTCAAATGGAGGAGAGATTGCTTGACTCAGTCATTTTGGCTAAAGACAAACTTTCCCACAAACGACTCATCTTTGTCAAACAAAATTCTTGTAGGAATGCATCTCAAAACCCTATCCTTCCATGTGGCACGGCCATGTGGGAACATGAACATATTGGCCAACTAGAGGGGAGGATGAGGGACGCCATGGATCATAGATTGCAACACTCTTATTAGCTTAAATCCAACTAATGGACCGGATTAAGGCTAGAACGAGAACATTTGTTGAACCTCAACTTGTCGAGACATCAGTCTTGAGCCCTCTAAACCTAGGCAATTAAACAACATTTAACCCCTCTAAATTGCTATTACTTTTTTTGCATTTGCTTAAAATCATTTTGGTTTGGTTTTGCTCATGAAAGTTTGATCATTGCAAGCTTCGTGATGCAAACTTTCATACAAGAACTCAATAAGATTGCGCGTGTGAAATGTCCTCATTTGCAACACATGTCACCTTCACAGAGAATCAACGTCACACTTGTAGTCTTAGTAATAATGGTCATTTTCATACATCATGCACTGTTTGATTCCATGATCCTTGCCTCTTATCAAGATGATACACGTACAATCTTTGTAAATTCTATAAACATACAAGTGATTCTTCACTAAAGGCTCAACATACGTGTGTATTAGTGGCATAGTCAATTCCTTTTGGGACGTACATTGTTGAGATCGTCGTTTTAGTTTGGAAAAGGATACAAAATCTGAATTATTCCAAATCTTGTGTTGTACGTGTTATGCAAGATTTTGTGGAGCCTTCTTCCCCATTACAAGGAGTGCCACTATGACTATGTAACCGCTTGTCTTTGAGAAATGTGTCAAGGTCTGCATAACACTTTCGATGTCGTTCGTACATGATTTTTTTTAAGGGGTTGTTGCTGGGGTGGTAACTCCTCACTAAATTATAAGTAGGTTCAGCGCTAGATCTGGAAAATGGTCCTCATGTTTTCAAACCACGCGTTTATGATCAATTCTTGGTCTAACAACTTTTTCAACTCCTGTGGGTGCGTAGATTAAATTGAGGCAAGCTCCACTAAGTCCATGCAACTTGCATGTCAGCTTTGTCTTAGGGTTGGGAGGCACCAAGGACTAAATATATTGTTGTGGAGGACACTTGTTCTTTTTTTCAAAAACTACACTCATATTTGAAGAAGGCATGCACAAGTACTGTTGAATACCACCATTGGATAGAAAAACAACCTCTACATAGCTTATCTTGGTCTTAAATATCATCAACGTATTTATTTATGAATCAGGTATTGTATGCCGCCACTCATGTCTGTGTCAAAACCACGTCACTGTTAACCGGGTTAGTTGAGATAATGTATGTGAATGATTGGGGATTTCAATTAAGAAGAAGGTGTTTCTAATGTAGTTTTCACCACATGGTTATATCATGATCACAATCTTTGCGGTAAAAGTTGGAAGGACACCTTTCAAGCATTAATCACATGTGATTTGATTCAAAATGTTTGAACCATGTTTAATGATCGTAGAACAACTGGTTTGAAAGTCCTGGTATGCTTATGTTATCGCATCTTAGGATATATTTGGGAACAAGAAATGGATTGTGTTTGCAAAACTCAAAAAATCTGTGTTGCTTCAATGTCTTCTATTGTGTGCATTCGTTGCTTCCATTTAATCGATTTTTTTTCATGTGCGTTACCATAGACAATTGTACAGGGTATCACCCTCATCAAAGACATATGATAAACCAACACCCTTGTGGATACCACCACAATGTCATCCAAAAACATGTGACAATGAACATGAATTAAACCATCCCCAAAACCAAGAGAATTTAGTTATTCACCATGACATCCGGGTAAAACAAATGGTTTGAATACACAAGAATCATTGTAATATCAATAAGAAATTCATTTTGTTCCAATTAATAATATGTTGGCTGTATCTTGCACATTCAGATCACATAAACAGTGCTACAACTCGTTTCTTGCATGATTTGTATTGATCTTCATGATATTTGAAGGGTTCGATGTACAAGACTGGTGGATGGTGTCAAGATACCCTCAAGCTTGAGAATTCACCAACATAACAACTCATTATGGGGTTGGTTGGACCACTGACGTGTGGGTGCAAACACAATGTAGCATAAAGATATAGTCTTATAAGTCATCTTTACGGTCATAAGCTTTGGATGCAAAACTTAGGATTTTACCTGATCCCAAATATGTTGTATTTGGTTGGTAGAAAACTATGATATTTTCATAGCACTATGTAACTCAATTAGTAAAAGAGAAACATTAATCATTTTCATTGAGATAGAGTTTCCACAAATTGTGGATGAACCCATGTTGTTGGCATCATTTTATAATTTTTTTATTATCAATGTGTATGACAGATTTATTCATCAATTGATGATCAAATGAAGTTTTACCCATCAAATGTGTTCACATTGGACATAAAGCTGATCTCTTCATGTGCTAAAAAGTTACTCTTGTAGCATTTGACTAGCACACTTTGGTGTGTTTCACCATCAAGGACCCAGAAAACAATCGGTTCCCCTATTTATGGCATTTTCAACACCCATGGACAGTTATCCTAGTCTTTTGAAGGGTATGTTAATGCACTTATGAATGTGAGGAAGGGGATGTCAGTGCACTCATGTATATTTTCATCGTCTGTACCATTTAGGTATGATGATTTGTGTCCATAAGTCACCGAATGAGAGGTTGTCAATGGTGTCTCTTTAAATGATGCATTCAATTTAATAATGCTAAAAATATAAATTACAAATCGATGTTTGCACCTGCAATTACTAATGCTATTCAGAACCTTTCAAAGTTGTAATGCATATCCTACACACTTTGTATCATAATACGTCTTTGGTTTTAAAGTTGGCATAATGGTACATAGATCTGTTCAACATCTCATGACATAGTCAAAACACACTTTTGGACATCAAACGATTAAATCAACCTTTGAATATTCTAGGTTAAAGGGGCATGTGAATGTTATATGTTACATCCTACACCGACTAAACCACTCTTTTGGTGAAATGGTGTTTTGGTTACGGGTGCACGAAGAAATGGGAGAGGGGGGAAGAGGGGTGACGAGGACGGAGGGAGGGGATAAAGAGGTAGAAACGGGTGGCAAAAAGGGAGTTGCGCGAGGGGAGAGAGGAGGAGGGCGGCAGGGAGGAAAAGGCAAACCCGGGCAGCATTCGTGTGCATCCATGAGTGGGGGCGAGAGGGAATACCAAGAAGAGAGGTCGGGTTGGAAGTAGGCTGGTGGGGGAAAACTATCAGAGGAGGGGATGGGTAAGGGAGAGGAGCAAGCGATGAAGGGAAAGGAGAAGGACGTAGGGGCGGAAGGGTCTCACAAGAGAGGATGTGGAGAATAGGAGGGAGGGGCAAAGGGTGGGCATGGGAAGCCACGGAGGGTGAGGACAACGGGGACGGTGTCGTGGCGACGGAGACGGGACCGTTCGCGAGACGGTCAGGGGAGGAGGCCCATGTAGGGCAGGTGTTTGGGACATCCTCAATGGAGAGGAGAATAGTATCCGTACTGCGAGTGGTAGAGGGCGCCCGAGGGGAGCCCGTGAGGGAAAGGGGAACTAAAGGAGGGGAGGGGGGGAAGCCAAGAGGAGAGACTGGCCATAGCATGAGAGACGACAAGAGAGGAGGAAAGGGAGAGAAAGACGGCGGACTGCCACAGTGATGCGAGGGGGGTTAGGGGGGCGGCGGAGGAGATGGAGGTGGGGGGGAGGGAGTGGGAAGAGTGGGAGGAGGTGGAATTGGAGGGGAGGGAGAAGGCACTTAAAAAGAGGGAAGGAAAGGGGAGGCAGTCCTTAGAGGAGGCACCCTCATGGAGGTAGAGATGGGAGCAGAGGGACAAGGAATGGCCGTAGGGCGGGGTGGGAGAGCGGATGAAGAGGGGAGGGAGGAAGGGGGAATAGGGGGAGGGGGGTGGGAGATCAATGACGGAACGGCCGAAGAAGGCACGAGAGATGGAAAAGGAGTAGTGGCGGCAGCGGGTGGAGAAGGCATGCCGGGTGGCACTGAGGAAGGCGAAAGGGAAAAAGGGCACCAGTGACCATGAGGCCATCAGAGGTATAGGCCGTGGTAGAGGTCGGAGGAGGGAGACAGCGATCTTCAAGGAAAGCGCCATAAGTCAATGGCTCGAATAAACGAGCATGAAAGGACTCAATGAGGAAATGGGCGACCGAGTCCTAGCAACGGTGGGCACGCAAGAGAGGTGCAACCTCGAAGGTGACGCAGAGACAACCGGGCGGATCAAGATTGCTAACTCCATTGTCTCAACCGGGCTACGACAGTGGAGCAAGGTAGATAGTGGCCAAGGTGCCCCAAACCACAGCATGACTCAGATTACCACAGCGACCGAAGAAAAGCTAGAATGGTGTGATGTCGGGGGCGAGGGGGCCATGTGGGATCCGATTTCAAACCTAAGTGTAGTAACGCGCAGCCTCCGGCCAAAAACTATGGCCTCGAACAAGGACGACTGCCTCAGCCATCATCGTGCGTACGCCCTCAACAAGTATGCGGTTCTAGCGCTCGGAAAACCCATTTTGTTGTGGAGAATAGGTAGCAGAGAGCTCATGGACCACGCCCTCACAGTCAAAGAACGATGTCGTGGCACCAAAGAACTCGCCACCACGGTCAGACAGAAAGCGCAAGAGCTAGTGACGACTCTGTCTCTTTGCGCACGCGCCCATGAATGGATCGTTTGGACAACATCGCTCTTTGCCCAAAGGAAAAAGACCCATGTTTAACACGAATACTTGTCAATGAGGCTGAGGAAATATGTGGCGTTCTCATGGAGAGACTCATGCTGGAGAAGACCAAGAATGTTGGCATGCATGAGCTCGCGAGGAGCAGATGCGTGAGAGGGGGAGGAGGGCAAAGAAAGGCAATGCATGTTACCAACGGCACAAAAGGTGCAGTCAGCAACACAAGGGGCCAAAAATGACGGATTTGATAACGCATCGGCAGGAAGGGCATAAATGAGGGATGCCACGGCAGACAAGGCGAGATGGCAAAGGCGATGATGAAGAAGGTGGGATTGGGCCAAACAAGAGAGAGCAATGAGTGTAAGAGCATCCGCCGCGTGCGTAGAGATAGAGTGTGCGCCGGGAACCTGGTACATGCCCTTGCCAAGGGGATAAAGATCCGAAAGGACGATGCAACCACTGGCGCGCTCATTGAAAGCAACAAAACCAAGGGCATAAGTGGTGGAGAAACCACAAATATCAAGATTCAAAACTAAAAACAGCAAAAATTCAAGCGCCAAAACATAGAGGACGGAGGACAAGGTAAGAGAGCCGGCGGAGGAGGCGAGACAAACAGTGCCCAAACCAAGGACAAGGAGGGGGGCTCCATCACCACTGTAAGCCGACATGATCGTAGAAACTGGACTAAACTCCATGAACAAGTCGCGAACGGAATACATGTGGTCATTCAGAGCACCGTCGACCACCCAGGACGGTGCGACGTCACGCTATCGGCAGTCGTGCAAGGAGAGAGGGGTGATGGGCAGGGGAAGAGTGGAGAGACATCAGGAGAAGAGGGTAAAGACGCAAAAGTAGCAAGCAAATAAGAAAACGAAGACGTACTGACGGGTGGCGGACCGCCAAGCACACCCTAAGCCAGAACACAACGGATAAGGGCAATGATCGCGTCCTCAGTTAGAGGAAGAGGGGCAACAGGTGCCGATAAAGGAAGGACGGGAGTGCAAAGTGGAAGAGCACCGAGAACCGCTACAGGAGCATTACAAGGCAAGCCAAGAAGGAGCGCATGCTGATGCTCAATGCGCTCACAAAGAGCAGGGGCTGGAGGAAGCAGACATGCATCGTGACCATGTTTGATAGCCTCGCAGTTCAAGCACGTGCATGGGCGAGCACCACCACCACCACCTCTGCCAAGCAAAACCCGAACGGCAAGGGCATGAGTCGTCGGAGGGGGGAGAAGGACGAGTAGGGCGTCGGACTGGGCATGCTCAACATGAGGGATGACAGGCTTGGAGATTGCTTGGAAGGAGCGAAGCCCCTCTAACATGAGTCGCTAGATGACGCCGAGAGTCCGGTATGTGGCTTGAAGGGTAAGGGCAAGGGCAAAGGAAGTGAGAGTGCCGATAAAAGAGGGCCCAAGGCCAGTGGCAAGAGAAGTGACAAAGGTTGGATCTGTCAAGGAGACGCCCGCATTGAGAAGATCGCTCTAAAGAATCTTGGCACACCTCAAGTAAGCACCCTAGGACTCATCTGGGCATTGATATAGACTATGAAGGTCAGCAAGAAGGGAAGAAGTAGAGCTAAGTGAGTCAGACGAGTAATGAGCAAGGAGGGCAGCCCATGCTTCACAAGGATAAGCGGGGAGAGCGACGGTGGGTGCGAACCGATCAAGCTGACGCAGGGCGTCAGAAGGGGCTATAGAGTAAATGAGGTGAAAAGTGAGAGCATTGGAATCTGGGTGGGAAAGAGGAAGAGAGGGGGTGGTGTCATAGTGTTCCGATAGGCCATGCATATGGGCCCTAGACACAAAGCGAGGGGACCAATACCAGTTCCCCGGGACATGACGGGGAGCAGAAGTCAAGGGCAGGGATGTGGGAGGGGTGGGGTGGAGACCAAGGCGGGCGAGCTGAGCGACTACAAGGGTCATAGCATTGAGGCGTGCCTCGATGCGAGCAAGCGTAGTGACGGGGTCACCAGGGGGAGGGGCACCGTCATGGACAGCACCATTGACCGGAGGGACTCCGCCAACTAGGGGACCCCCACCGACGAGTAAAGCGCCACCCAACGTGAAAGCACGACCAAGACGAGGAGCGCTGGTGGGCGTGACATTGATGGCAGGGACGACGATAGAGGTAGAGGCTGTGGTACTAACTAGGGGAACAACGGCGCTACGGGTGACGATGGCAGAGGGGGGGACACCATCTTGATGGGCGACGACGCTGCTAGGGGCGACGACACTACCAGCAACGGCAAGAGTGCTTGCCACAAGGGCACCACGAGGATAGACGGGACGGTCAACCCTGCGGACACCGCCACAGGTGTCCTCAATAGTGTCAAAGCTAAGGCCGTCCGGGTCTGAAGCGGTGATAGAGGGGACGGGTGGAACGACAAGGGGTGGGACGGGACGTAATGCAAGGGCATCAAGGATGGCCGCAGAGTCGGGGAACTGGAAAGTGTGGGCGGGTGGTGGATGACGACGTGGAGGTGAAGGAGGGGCATGGAGCACCTTGAAAGTAGCAGTTACAATGGCCTTCGTAATAGAATGTGGAGAAAGGGTGAGGGATTCTTCAATGAGGCCATGGTCAGTGGAGGAGGGAGGACTATCGGGGCGAGATGAGAAATCCTTAGAGGATGCTTGCGCGCGTCCTGGATGGGCTGCAAGTACGGCAGCGAGGGCGCTAGAGAGGCCATGGTCGGCCATGACAATAGTAGCTGCAAGCCAAGGGACAAGGGAGGTAAGAAGCAAACGACTACGAGAGTAGCACCCATGCATCGGCGGGGAAGCGTAAACCATAGTGGTACGTGTGTATGCAGGGGAGTTCATTATGGTGGGGAGTGGAGGGGGAGATGGAAGACAGAGAAACATTCTGGAATAGACGAGAGGACTGACGGCGAGGCAGATCCATTACACTCGCAAGTGGGAAAAAGGAGCATGATGCGAGAGAGCTGGCATCACAGTGGCGCGAGTGAAGCGGGCACAAGGGAGGATGAAGCGGGCACAAGGGAAGCGGAGAGGGAGATAGGGGAGAAGCAGGGAGAGGAGGGCAGGAGAAGAGGAAAGAGGAGAGATTAGAATAGGGGAGGTAGGGATGGAACGCCATAAGGAGTTGAGGGATGGAGGGGAATGCGAGGGACATGAGCAACAACGTGGGAGGGAAGGGAGAGAGACTAAGAAGAAAGGGGAAAAGGGAGGAAAACAACAGAGTAAGAGAGGAACCGTGAGGAGACGGGGGGGGACAAAGAGGAAAAGGGGGTGTAAGAAGGGGGAGCGGGAGGAAGAGAGGAAGTGTGATAAGAGGGGAAAGGAGGGAGGGGCAGGAGGAGAGGAGAGGGGGACAGGGAGAGCAAGAGAGAGAGAGAGAGAGAAAGAGAGAGAGAGAGTGAGTGAGAAAAGGGGGGTAAGAGGGTGGAAGGAGAGGTTAAGGATAGATCAAGGGGGGCGAGGGGCAAGGCGGCGTTTTCAAAGCGCAAAGTAGGAACAAATGGCGTGACTCAAGAAACAACGAGGAGGGCAAGGCTGACACGANTGTGATAAGAGGGGAAAGGAGGGAGGGGCAGGAGGAGAGGAGAGGGGGACAGGGAGAGCAAGAGAGAGAGAGAGAGAGAAAGAGAGAGAGAGAGTGAGTGAGAAAAGGGGGGTAAGAGGGTGGAAGGAGAGGTTAAGGATAGATCAAGGGGGGCGAGGGGCAAGGCGGCGTTTTCAAAGCGCAAAGTAGGAACAAATGGCGTGACTCAAGAAACAACGAGGAGGGCAAGGCTGACACGAGCCGCGCAAGGAGTGCACACGAGTCACAAGTGGGCGCACACGAGGCAAAAAAGATGGGGGAGTTCAGACCCAAAGAGGGACGGAGCGAAGAGGGGCCAAGAGGAGAGTGAAAAGGAAAAGAAAGATATTGAAAATAAAAAGAAAGAAAGAAGAAAGAAATGAATGAAGGGAAAAGTATGTGGAGACAATGCGAGGAAGAAAGGAAAGAGAAAGAGGAAAAAAAGAAAAGGAGAAGGGGAAAAGAAAGGAACGAACTCAACGAAAGATGGAGGCGAAGTCCGGAGGAGAAGGTACGGCACACGCACATCCAGGGGACGCAAGCATAATGGGCAAGGATACAAACAAACCCAAGGAGACGTTGATGAGCAAAGATAAGGGGAGGGGAAGAGAACTGATGAGGATTAGGGAGAGAGGAGAGAGAGGGAGAGGAAGAAGGGAAAAGGAAGAGGAGAGACAGAGCAACAGGTCAAGAGAGACAAGGGGACTGGACAGAGAGAGAGAGAGGAGAGGAGAGGGAGAGAGAGAAAGAGGGAGAGGGAGAGATAAGAGAGAGGGAAGGAGAGATAGGGGCAGGGAGATAGTCAAGGAGGAGAGAGAAAGGGAGAAAGAGAGAGAGAGGGGGGAGGGGAGAGAAAGGAGGTGAGGGAAGGACTGAGAGAGACCGGGAGGGAAAAAGGAAGAGAGAGGGGGGAGAGGGAAAGATAGAGGGAGAAAGAGAGAGGTGGGGAGAGAGGGAGAGCAAGGGAGAGAGAGATGAGAGAGAGAGTGAAAGGGAAAAGAGATATGTAGAGAAAGAAAGGGTAGGAGAGAGCGAGGAAAAGGAGAATGGAAAAGAGAGAAATGAAGAGCGTGAGGGTGAGAGAGGGAGAAATACAAAGGAGGCACAGAGACAGGAGGAGAGAGAAAGGAGGGAAGGAAGTGAAGGAATGAAAGAGAGGAAGAATGGGAGGAAGAGAGAGGGAGAGAGGACATGAGGAAAAAGGAAAAGGAGGGAGAGAGAGTGAAAGAGATAAAGGGAGAGAGAGGTTTGAGAGAGAGGGAAGAGAGAGAGGGAGATTGGTAGGGGGAGGAGGTTGAACGAGAGAGAGAGAGAGAGAGAGAGAGAGAGAGACAGAGAGATAGAGAGAGAGAGAAAGAATGTGGGGAGGGAGACAGACAGAGAAAGAGAGGTGGGGAGAGGGAGGGGGAGAGAGAGAGAGGTTGGGGGAG
>SZWC01026629.1:18087-32083 GCA_023375785.1 Penium margaritaceum
GATAGAGAGAGAGAGAGATGGAAAGTGGGAAGTGAAGAGAGAGAGATAAAGGATTCCAAGAGAGAAAGAAAGAGAGGGAGAGGGTGGGAGAGGGTAGAGAGAGAGATCAAGGGAGAGAGGTGGTGAGAGAGAGAGGGGGCGGGAGGGAGAGGGAGGGAAAGAAAGAGAGGAAGAGAGAGAGGATGAGAGGGAGAGAGGGAGAGGTAGAGAGAGAGGGGAAGAGAGAGAGAGAGGGGGAGAGAAAGAGAAAGAGAAAGGGAAAGAGACACTCGGGGAGAAAGATAAAGGAAGGGAAAAGAGGAGGGGAAGAGAGGAGGGGAGAGAGAGATAGAAGAGAGAGAGAGAGAGAATGAGAGAGAGAGAGAGAGTGGGAAGGGGAGAGTGAGGGGAGGGAGACAGAGAAAAGGAGAGAGAGATAGCGACAGAGAGAGGGGGGCGAGAGAGAAAGGGAATGGGAGGGAGAGAGAGGAAGGTGGGGGGAGAGAAAAAGAGAGTGAGAGAGAGAGAGAGGAAGGTTGGGAGAGAGAGAGAGAAAGAGAGAGAGAGAGAGAGAGAGAGAGAGAGAGGTGGGGAGAGAGAGAGAGAGAAGGGAGAGGGAAAGAGAGACAAGGGAGGAGATAGTCAAGGAGGGGAGAGAAAGAAAGAGAGAAAGGAGGAGAGAGAGAAAGAAGGAGGTGAGGGAAGGAATGAGAGAGAACGGGAGGGAGAAAGGAAGAGAGAAGGGGGGAGAGAAAGAGAGAGGGGAGAGAGAGAGAGAGGGAAGAGAGAGAGAGATAGAGAGAGAGAGAGTTGGAGAGAGAGGGGGGGAGCGAGAGAGAGAGGTCGAAAGAGAGAGAGGGTGAAAGAGGGAAGGAGAGAAGGAGAGAAGTTAAGAGAGAGACAAAGGAGAAAGAAAGAGATAGAGAGCAAAAGAGAGGGAGAGAGGAGAGTTCGGGAGAGGGATGAGAGAGAGAGGAAGAGAGGTGGGAGCAGAGAGAGTGGAGAGAGGGGGACTGCAGAGAAGAGGGAGAGCAGAGGGGGGGGCAGAGGGAGAAGAGAGAGGGGAGCTAAGGATAAGAGAGCAAAGAGACTTGTGAGAGATAGAGTAGAAGGAGAGAGGGATGGAGGGGAGGAAGAGAGAGAGGGAGATAGAGGAGAGGGGAAAAGAGCAGAGAGAAGAGGGAGAGAGAGAGGGACAGAACAAAGAGAGAGGAATGAAAGAGAGCAAAAGAGAGCGGTGGGTGCAGAGAGAGTGTAGAGAGAGGGAGAGTAGAGGGGAGACAGAGAAGAGGGCAGAGAGAGAAAAGAGAAGCGTAGAGATTAGAGAGAGTAGGGAGTGCATATAGAGAGTAAGCAAAAAGAGAAAAAGAGGGAGAGGGAGGGAGGGAGCGAGGGAGCGGAGAGGAGAAGGGAGTAGAGGGCAGAGGGAAAGAGGGAGAAAGTAGAGAGCAGAGAGAGGGCGGAGAGGGCAGAGGGAGAAGAGATGGGGGAGCAAAGAGCAAAGAGATAGAGGTGACGAGAGAGGAACAGGGGGGGAGAGAGAGAGAGAGGGAGAGAGAGCAAGAGAGGAAGACAATGAGAGGGAGAGAGAGGGGGAGAGGGAGGGAGCAGAGAGAGGACAGAGTGAGGGAGGTAGTAGAGAGTAGAGAGACCGGAAAGAGATAAAGATAGAGGGGAGAGAGAGAGGGAAAAAGAGTGTGAGAGAGAGAATGAGAGGGAGAGAGATGGAGAGAGGGAGTGAGCAGAGAGAGAAAGTGAGTAGGGTGAAGAGGAAGAGAGGGAGACAAAAGAGAGCAGAGAGAGCGCGGAGAGGGCAAAGAGAGAAGAGAGGAGAGCAAAGAGCAAATAGAGCAGAGGGTGCAAAGAGAGAGAGTAAAGAGAGTGAGAGAGGAGCGATAGAGAGAACGAGAGGGAGAGCGGAAGAGAGGGAGGGAGCAGTGACAGGGATGGAGGTAAAGGACTGAGGGAGGGAGAGGGAGAGAGAGATAGAGAGAGATGGAGGGAGGGAAAATGAGAAGGAAAAGGAAAAGAGAGCCGGGACGAGACCTAGCGGGGAGGGGGGTCTTAGAGCGCGAGGAAGCGGAGCCACACCGCCATGAGGCCAAATAGCCGTTTGAAAGGGGAAGACGGCCTCGGGCTTAGAGAGCCAAGCAAGAAAAGACAAAGGGGGGGGGGGGGTGGGGCGAGACCCAGAGTTCAGAGTTCAAAGTTCAGAGTTTGTTGTTGAGGGGCCTACGACCGTAATGTTATAGCCTTGAGTGGAGGCGGCCTAGAGCGAAGAGCTAAAGGTTGAGAGCCCAGAACCTAGGTCCTAGTTAGGGTCATGCATGTCCAGGAGCCGGGAGCCAAGGGGTCTGAGGGAAAGGGCAGAGAGCCAGAGGCCGAGGGCCAAGCCGAGGGCGGAGTGAAGGGGCCGAGCCTGAAGCAAAGAAACAAACCTACACAGAACAAGCAAGGAAGAAGTTGGGGAGGAGAGGAGAGAAGGAAAGGAAGGAAAAAAAAGGCAAGACAAATCGGTAGTGCCAGAGAAGCGGGAAAAAACGGGAAAAGCGGGGGGGGGGGGGGGGGTGGAACGCGTACCCCTTATGTAGCAAACCACATAAGGGGTGCATAGGTTGCACGTGTAAAAATGTCTAGTGCAACCCCTAAAGGAGTGACATAGCGTGACATACGTCTTGTAAGATAGAAGTACAACCTGTCATGGCAGTCAAGGAGTAGAACTCATCTAGGCTAGCTAACACAAGTAGGCACAAAAATGTTTGCTACTTTGACATGAGTCATTTATCATCGTGGAAGAAAATTAATTCTTAAATATCTAGCTTAACATGAACACGTGCATAACACTTGGACCTAAGGTGTAGCTTATTGGTTAGCATGGCTAACGGACTCTCGCGTTCAATTTGCAGCATCAATGCCACAACCATGTAGGGCGTGCGCAACTTCTCATGGTTGCTATCCATGAATGTCACATTGCAAGAATGTTGTTCTTTTTTTCTGTGTTTTGGTGGTTTTTATTGTCACGTGTTGATGCATGTGAGCTAGAAGCTTGCTCAATTACTCATTGACCACCCTTGTGGACAATCAAGAGTTTGGCTCCCATGAGTGTTGTCCACGTCCATGACTAGCCCAAAGAAAAGGGTATTTCTTAATAATACGCTACCAAAGTGTACGCTATCAATGCTTGAGATGGCAAAGGACCTTCAATTGGCCTCCGACACCATGGAATAATAGCAATGGATAAACGGGTTTTTCTGTCGTGTTTGGTGCGAGGAGGTTCTTATGAAAGAATGTCACGTGTCTTTGTACTCAACGAAAGTAGCAATTGGTATGCACCTTGCTTGATTCATGCCATGGTGGAAAACAACCAAATCCACTTTCATAGATGTTTTCTCGCTCATGGTGACTTCAGGCAAAGGTTTTTACTGTTAAGTGACACTTTGTCATGGATGTCAAAAGAGACCACAAGGTTACCTTTGTTGGAATATACCTTTTGTCATAGCCAAACGACTTGAAGGTGACCCTTTACCTCTTGTAAATAGATTTTATGCACTCCACAAAGGCTTCAATAGAAGAAAACTGTCCTTTTACACTCCCACTTTATAACAACAAAGAATCCACCAATGGATGGCAACCATTATTCACCAAAAATGGTGTGAACTCTATAGACCCCTTTGCTGAGTTGTTCACCTTAACTTCTCTTTGTGCTAAGAATTTGTCTAAGTTGTTCATGGCATGGTCCACATACATACGCAGTATTTCATCTAGAGTGCGATTCATTCTCTATGTGTATTCTTTGGTTTGAGGGTGACACACAGTCTACATTGGTGACTTTCTATTGAAGTACTCATGCATCTGTTCCTAAAATGAGTTAGAAAAGTCTATATATTGATCAAAGACAATGTGCAAAAACAAGTTGTTATAATTCACAACTCCCCCAAAGAAGAGACAAGATGTTTCTTTTACATTCACATTAGTTATGATAGGAATGAAGCGTGTCATTTTCATCTCAAGATCCACAACCACTAGTATCGTGACGTGGCCACGAGCCATTTTCAAAATATTGGTAATGAAGTTCATGCTGACACATTGTCATGGAGTCTCAAGGATTCGAAGCTGATGGAGGTTTCCAGTAGGTTTCTTCTTACTAGCCTTCCTAACAAGACATGAGTTTCATGTCATGAAATACTTACAAATATTGACACTCCACCGTGGCGGCCAATTGTAGATTAAGAGTATTTGTCTGACATGACCTACCACTAATAGGTTGTGGAACTGTGTGATAATTGTCGCTCAAATGCCTCCTTAGTCTGACAGAACAACTTGCTCTTTAGACTTGTTCTTATTTGAAAGGAACATCATCTCTTTATGTTGATTCCAAGTACGGAATTATTACTAATCGAATGAAGAGTTTATGCGAGCTTGTTTGCAATGTAGGTCAAGAGATGAATTTGAAAAGGGTTTCAATATTTCTTGACTGAATAGTTCAAAGCAAAGGATGAAGTGAAGGAGGACGCGCTACAAAACATCACATTTATAAAGGTAGAGTTCTTGAATGTATTTTAAGACATATTGGCTGTGCTTCCATCAATACCATACATGGGTCATACGATTCCACTAAAACCAGAGGTGACCCTATTGTTTCAAGCAATGAATTGCCTTAGTCTTCAAGAAAGGCAAGAGGCCAAATAGAAAATCAAGGAGTATCTTGCAAAAGGGTGGATCGAGCTAAGTTGCTTTCCGTTTATTGCATTATTCCTTATTTTCAACAAAACGATGGTGGTTTACGCATGTGCCTAGAAAATATTACACAAAACAAGATTACGGTGAAAACTGTTCCTTTTTTATCATCTCCAAGGGGAAAATGTCTTTTTTGTTGGATTAGTCGCAAATTTAACATAAAATCCACATCACGAAAGATGATGTACCCAAAATAGCATTTCGAACACACATGGGACATTGTCTGTTTTGATATTTATGCTTCACACTTATAAACGCCTCGGGAACCTTTCTAGGAGACAAGTTGAACATTCTCCAAGAAACTCAACCAGTATGTCTTGGTTCATCTAGACGAGCACAAAGAAAATCTACGCGATGTCCTCATGATCCTTTTAGAACATAAATTCAATGCAAAATTCAATACGTTCAAGTTTGCACAAGATGAGCTAGCATACCTTCAACACATAGCAAGAACGACATTCTTGTCAACCCATGGAAGGTCCAAGCAATCAACATACAATTGGGGATCAAGAGCGTCTTGCATTGGTCAATGCTTTCAGGATGTGGCGTTGTTAATCCAAGGGTATTGAATGGGATGTGATGGACGTGATGTACCACAACCCATGGGTGTTTTCCCAAACACAACCAAACCTGTCAAAACAACACAAACGTGGGAGACAATTCTTGAGGTGATTTTTGTTCATGTGGGAATATCGATCAGGATGCATCTATGTGGCCACTCCACCCAGCTCAAAGGCTGTGGAAATATAAAGAACCTTGCAGGTTAGTCTGTGTTTATGGATTTTATGGTAGCAAGTATGCAAAAACCAGATCCCCCTTCACCTTTGGGACACCTACATCTAGAGATCACTCATTTCAGAGTTATGTAAACAAGATCCGGATTTTTTCTAATGCACTTTTTTTTTCGGACCTCGTGCCCATTAGCCTTCTTAGGTGGAGGGTTTTTGAGGTGCTTGCCCACTACCTAGTCCCACAATCCGGCTCGACTACTAGCACTTGTAGCTTCCATGCGCATGTTGTACGTTTGTTGTGCATGCGCGTTCAATTGTGCCTTAGAGTAGTGCATTGGGTTTTTTGTATCTACTTTGCTCATGTATTCACACAATTCCCTCCCTTTTTGTGGTGGTCTTCCTTTTTAGCTTCTTATTGGCCAGACTTTCATGCAAGTACTCTAGCAACAACCACTTTCAGTTCTTCAAAGTGTGAGGCCGAACGTCCTTGATGAATCTTAAGCCTTCCTTCACAATTGCGATGAACTTGCTCAAGTAGGCTTCCTGCGAACTACCTAGCTACCTAAAGTCCTTGATCCTATGGAATGCGCGCTGCATTTCCTCATGTTGGGTGTACTTCTTATGCATGATAACACATCATGCCTTCCATGGCTTTTGCTACCAGTCTAGGTGTGTTTGCAACGTGCCGCATTCCTTGACCACGTACTTCAAGAGCTTCTCCACAAGTCATGTTGTGGTGAGGTCGTCGTACTTCGTGAGTGGCACATTATGGACAAGTAGGATGTGTTTTATGCAATTTGGTAAAATGTTTTGCTTCATGCCCTAGTAGAAGACCTCCAATGTATGAAGAAAAGACAAACTCATGACGGGTCCCAAAGTCATCTGGAAAGGCAAGTTGTCACTGCCACTAGTAGTTACATGAGAATATGAAGTGCGGTTAGAACGCTGTTGCATCTACACCTGGATCATGCTTATTCACTTTGCACGCTTCTCCTTGTTGAGGTTGGCGCATTTATGGCTTGTTTAATGAGCGACCTTTGGTTGCACATAACAACCAATGATGAGGACCGTGATTTTCTGCCCGATATGGGTTAGAAATTTTAAGATGTTAAACTAAGGTTTGGTTTTGTAGGAGTGTCATCAAAATCCTCAAGTTCCTTGTGATGTGTGTGCTCCTTTCTCCACAAAAGGATGGTAAAATCTACACACATGACTTTTTGGAGTACGTTTTCTAGAGGAGGCTGATGTTGGCGACGTTGCTTGAGTTGGCGCTAATCTACCATATTACCGCCACATTGTAAGGAGGGGGATCTATCCTCACTCGTCCAGGTGGTGCCGTGCCTCCACTATCATTGATGATCTTGAGGGAGCCCGGTATCTCAATTGCCAACTCTCTAAGCATTTGGCAGCTAATGCATTTTTTTGCACTGATGTCATTCAGCTTGGGCTTGTAGAAGCTTCCAATGTGGTTGCTTTTAATGCTTTTTCTGTTGTACGTAGCCTTCTTGCTATGTGTAACTTTAGGCGCCACGGCGATTGTCTAGCCCTTTGTGAGAGATCTGTTTGAGTTAGCCATAGGAGGATGGCATTTTTTGCGATCCTTGTTACCTTCATTTTTGTGAACGTCGTACTCTTTGTCATGGTCCACGCTTGTGTGGTCCGCCTTGAGCTTGCATATGTTACATGGGAATCACCTACATGCACATCAACGTGCTCATGGAGATCTTTTCTGGCTTCTACAAGCTTCTTGGTATCGTTGAGGTTGGGATTGGTTTCCTTTGATGGTATGGTTGCATTTGGTTTGGGAACCGTGTTTGTAAAGACGGCTCCTCTGACTTGGAGTCCGTTGAGGATGTGCGGTGAGGCTGTCACCACATTATTCTTGTTTGGTTGATGGTCTGGTTCTTTCAATTTGGTCATCGGTGCAAAAAACGTTATGAAAGCTACCCCATGACCAATGGGAGGTGTTTCCTTCCAAAGGCACTTGCTTTCATGATTGGTGAGACGATTAAAAAACTTAACCTTATCTTTCCACGCCGCCATTGTTGGCACGATCACGTGGTCAAGAAAGACTATCTTCCTATGATGCCACTGTTGGCACAAACATGTGGATTCTAGGGAAAACTATAAACTTTGACTCACAACACTAGGCAAGCTAAAATGTCTAAAAAACAAAGCAAGGAAAAGACAAAGAAACTATGAGAATCTGAGCACCATCAACGAGTGTGAGGAGGAGGGGGTTGAACTCTAATTAAGATTTTTCAGCCCTACATGATCCCTCCTTACTATTTTTTCTTCTTCTTCATCTTCTTGTCTTCTGGTAATTTTTCCTCTTTTCGTGTTTTCTTCGTGCACCTTATGCTTCCTTGGAGGTGCCCTCCTTGTGCTACACGACCTTGGTCGGCCTTCGACAATTTGCTAAGTGTCGCCTTTCTCTTTTTTGTTATTGTCTCAGCTCGTGAGAATCCTTGCTTTTCGGTAAGGGCACTACCGTAATTTTTCGTTAAGGGAACCTTGAAAATGAAGGCAAAATGTTGTGGTTTCCGGGGTGGGCTCTCCCTACCCTCTACGAGAAAAATCTACCTTGGCCTCTATGAAAAGAGAAAAGCTAAGAGGAGCTCGTAAAAGCTAATAGAGTGCGGTAAGATGTTTTGAACACAATGTGAATAACGATCGAAATGTGGTCACACACTTACATAAGCATGCAACCAGCACTTGTGTTATGTGCTTCGCACACATCGCTTTTATTGTAGATAGAATACCAGCCACTAAGTGAGCAAACCATGTGCACTCCCTTTTATTTTTCAATGAAGAATTTGTCTTGATGTAAAGCATCATTCTCAGGTTTGCAATTTGGGGTTTGCTATATTGACCCTTTTTATGTAAAGAAGATTTTATACCACATGTAAAATCCGCCTGGAGGCATGACGTGATTTTGAATTGTCATCCTAGGGTTATCATAAGGACGACTATAAACCGTGAGGTTAACTTAATAGCCATGGGCACTATTGGTGCTCGCATGAAAGCCTTTGTTTTTGTTTTACACTTCAAATGCAAGTTTCATGGTGTGGAAGAAGGTTTTCCTTTGGAAATGGCACCACCTGGTGTGATGGAAAGTTTACTGTTCTCCCCCCGTTTTCATTTGAAGAGAAATAAAACTTGATAATAATCCAAAGATATCATAGAGCCAAGTTGGAGCTATTACCACTCTTTAGTGGCAAACATCTAACCAACATAGTTAATCATGGGCTTGAACGAAGAAAACATTTTCAACTCTAGTAGTAGTTGCGAC
Source organism: Penium margaritaceum (assembly GCA_023375785.1). NCBI lineage: Eukaryota > Viridiplantae > Streptophyta > Zygnematophyceae > Desmidiales > Peniaceae > Penium > Penium margaritaceum. The sequence goes on from SZWC01026629.1 coordinate 26,827, forward strand.
AACGGAATTAGATAAGAAATTTTTTGGTCTAATTAACAAAACTTTTGAGCTCTGTCCGGGCTTCAAGCAAGTTTATACAATGCCTTAAATGGATTCCAAACAAAGTAAATGTCCTTTTCTTCATGCGTAATGGACCGGGTCCAAGGAAATGAGGTGTTTTGAGAGAAGAACAACAATCTTGTTACTAAGGTCCGAACGCATCACCTGGAAGGCCACTTTGACCTCGTTATCCATTACACCATTCACGCATGTGTGGGGCGGCAAATATACAGAAACGTTGTGCGCTTTTACGCGTTTTGGCCACGCCTTGATTATGGGGTGAAAGGAGGTAGGAAACTTCCTCTTATCCCCTTTTTAAGGGTTTCAACCCTTATGAGTGGGTGGAAGAGGAATATCCCCTCCTTATCTTCCACTCAGGCTTCCACCTCTCATGAGAGGAGTGAAGGGGAGGTAAACCTCCTCCGCACATTCTTCATCTTTCAACTTGCATTAAGGAGGAAGGGAGAGTTTGCAATGCCTTCCCTCCTGTTCCCATGGGCCGTTTGCCTTATGAGGGGGAGGAGAGAGGGAGATGCTCCCTTACTAAGCCCTTATGTGAAAAGCGAGGAGAATGGGGAGAGGGCTCCTCTCCTCCCTCATGGGCCGTTGTCCCACGGTGGTAGGTTGAGGAGGATTGTGTCCTATCCTCTTTGGCGCCATCTGTGCTATGGTTGAGGCGGATAGGGTGGCTCATCCCTCTCCTCTTCCCTTGGTGCTAGAACCGTAATGTTTGAGGGGGATAAGGAGCTTGCCCTTATCCTCCCCTTTGGCATATTCGATGCCATGATGGTGGGGGAGAGGGAGGGGCTCATATTGCTCTTCTTTCTCAATGCTGTCAACATAATGGGCAAGGGGAGAGGTGATTTTCCCCTCTCCTCCCCCTCGGCGGCATGGATTTTATGGACAAGGCCGAGAGGGGTAACTTGACCCTCTCCTCCCCCTTGGTGCCATCGGTGCCATGGATGTCAATGCAAGGAGGACTCAATTGTCTTTTCCCATGGCACTATTGGGGACATGGAGGAGAGGGGATGGAGCTCGCTCCCCTTGCTTTTGGTGCCGGAAGAACTTAGGACAAGTGGGAGGAGAGTGTGCTCATACCTTTCATCCCTCCTTTGCAGTATTGGCGCCATGCCAAGGAGGAGGGAGGGGAAAGTGAGACTATCCCCTCACCTCCCCTCTTGAGTTTTGGCTTCAATATCGTCAGCTTGTTGTAGTAGCACAAACTACGTAAACCCAACAGGCTCACCATGGGTGATGTTTGCTGTTACCGGCAATAGTTGAGAGATCGTTTTTTTTCGTATTTTATAGAACTATTGACTCTCGGCTTGTCAAAGATATAATGTTTAGAGCAAATATGTTCCATTTTGTGATTATGTGTTGAAACCAAATTGTAGACACTTAGAGTAGTCATTTGAGGAGCAGCCAATGGTTGCCTTAGGCATTTTTGCTCAGACATTCTATGCTTCAAACGGACGTAGTCATTATTAGGTATTTTATCGAACATGCTTCCTAATATAACATCATTCCACGTGGCACAACCACGTGGGGAAAGGAACTCATCGGCCATCAAGAGGGAAGTAGTGGCGCAATGGATTTTCCCCTGGTGCTCCTTTTGACTTAAATTTGTCTTGTGGACTGAATACATGCTAGAGTCCAACTAAACTCGAGACCAAGATTGTTTTTCCGACTTCAACATTTTTAGAATCTGGTCTCGAGCCGTTGAAACCTGGGAACTCTTATTAAATAACACTTTTGCTACAATAAACCTTTGATTGTTGATGTTTCATGGCTAAACACTTGTTGTGTATATTTAGACAAAACTCATGTGAAAGTTTGCTTAAGATGGATAAAACTTCATAAGCAACGCTAGAAATCTTATGATTTTGAAAATGGACTGGCCAAAAGAGGACAATGATCATGTTTGACTGGTTTTGAATGCAAAGGGATGTCACCATCTCCATCTTCCACATTACAAAGAAAATGGTTGCACAAACCTTTGTACATTTTGCACTCTGCTCAAAATTTGGATCAAATATGCTGTTGCCTAGGAAATGTTTTGTATTCAATGAAATTATGACGTTTTGATTTATGTTGAGGAAATTTTGATGGGTACATGTAGGAATTACCCACAGAATTTGATTGCGTGTATTCCTTATGTGATCAAAGGAATATCTTTATCTTTCCAACGTTTGGAAGAATAACACTCCCCTACCAATTGGCTTAAGAATATTGAAAGTTTAGTTGTGAACAACTAGAATTAACGACATTGTTGATTCTTGCCTTTCTAAATTCTTGTTATTTGGCATGTGCTCCTAGTGTACTTACATTAAGGGTCGTGTAGTGGACTACCTCTAACACTACCATAGTAATGTGTGCTTTGAGTGTTATTTTGTCATAGATGCGTAGTTAAGAGTTTGCCCAAGGGAGGGCTTAGTGTGTGGCATTCGTGTGTGTGCAGTGAGTGCGTTTGTAATCCATTAAAAACTACACCAAGAGTGCAATGGGTGTGCCCTTATGTCTCATATGGCCATATGTTCCCAAAGGGAACTAGATTAATGTGTTGTGGTTTGTGCATACTTCCTCCTTTTTGAGAAGCCTTTATGTCTTAACGTGTGGTCTACTTTTGCTGTTTAAACTAGTATATTAATTCCCCTCTTAAAATGGTATAACTATGTGTGCTTTCATATTTTTTTTTGTCTTAGATGAGTAGTAAACCGTTCCTACTACACGGGGTCAAGTGCGTGGGGTTTGTGTGTGTGGAGAGTGCATTCATGGTCTATACAAAAACACACCAAAAGGACATCAAGTGTAACCTTTTGTCTCATTTGGCCATACTCTCCTTAATGGTACTACTTTAAGTGTTATCTTTTTTGCATACTTCATCATTTATGGGGAGACTTGGTTACCTACTATGTGCTCCTATTATGCCCGTGTTAATTGTAGTGTATTGCAGTATCTTTTGCATTAATACTGCAATGAATTATGAAGAGGAAGTTTTCTCTCATGGACATGCGACCATAGTCCTTGGTGGATGTAGAGTACGCGGGCTTAAGGTGTGTGTGTGAAGCGCTCTTATTATTATTAGGAAAACGAAAGAAGGGTTTACTAAGTGTCTCCTTTGTATTTAATTGGCCATACAACCAGGAATAAAAGTTTTCTTTCATTCTTGTGTTGTTAACGTGTTTTGATGTTCTAATTAGAGCTAAATCTAAAGATAAGGGAAAGCATTAACTCATTGAAATGTTATTTTTAAATTAGTTCAAGTAGGTTTCTCTCATAAAATAGATAGGTGTGTTGTACCAATCAATATTTCCTTCTGGGCCTTGCTGCCGCGGGGCTTAGTAGGATCCCTCATAAAAATTAAACCCTAAAACCCTAAATGTACCTCAAGGTAGGGCTTGATTAAGTTTTACATGTAAAATGTATGAGGTTTTTGAGTTAGGAAAAAAGGGCGCTTTCTTTTGATGTGTAAAACATGAATTTTTATTGATTGTGATTGAACAAGGAGCTTTTTTTTTATTCGACATGCAAACACCATAGTTTGATGTCGGGTTAGTCCACGCAAAACATACAAAAACTGCTATCAAACTAGGGGTGGAAAAACAAAGAGTTCATTGCTTGATCACAATTCTCGCATGGGAGAGAGAATCACGAGGGGGGGTTGACATGCCCCAGCTTGCTTTGCTTGATCAGTGACGCATGTCTCTGATTGAGCATGGTCAAGCGACTCGACAAGGCAGTCCTCCTTTTTAGGTCACTACGTAGGGCGTAAATATAATTTGTTGGTTGGGTAGGGCATCACAACCCCCCTCATGGATTGGGTAGAAGAGGTGTTATGAGCAATTTCGATATACAACAATTGTTTTGACTTGCCTTCTTTTCATGACCATGTTTGAAAATTTCTTATATGTACAACCTACGTTTTTCCATCTTTACATCATTAGCTGAATTCTCTGTGTGGATAAGAAACTTTGTGTAATCTATGTCATTCCACTTTTCTTATGGCCAACCAAAAAATGTGTTAAAATGTCATAGGCATGAAGAACATGGACCGCTAAAGACAATCTCCTTTTTAGAACAAAAATTTAATCAATTGTTTTTAAAATTAAGATTACATTTGTAGAGTGATAAGCGTGCTCACCTCTCCATGAAGTTTCTAACCTCCAGAAAATTGTAAGAATAATTTTGATGTATTTTTCTGTCCACAATGACAGTCAAATGCATCTTTAGATGTTCAGAATGGCTATGAATTTTGCATGTCAAAAATTATTTGTTCATTTGAGAAAAGTGGAACGCTAAAAAGTAATAGCTTTTTTCAGTAAGAGCAGTCGGGCTGCAATTGCATGGAGGGCAAAAGTATGCTGTTAACCTTTCAAGGGAGAGGAACTTGATTTTTGCGCTGACTTTGGTAAGAAGTTCCGCATTGTTTTAACGGAGGGATGCTTTACTTTAAAGAGGAAACCAGCTCCCGTAGGAAAACAAAACTCTTCTCACGGAGAATCTTCAGAAAATTTCATATGACGAGGCCTTGAAATGTTTCATATACTGAGGGATTGTTCGGTTCAATCTGGCTCGATGTATGATATCTATGTCGGTCGATAATGGGGATACAAAGGGAAAAATGGATAGATTGTCCGACCAGGAAATCTATGCTTGCTACCGGTTTGATTTCCATTTCAGAACTAACGAACCACCCCCCAAATGGATACGCGATGTTCACACTTTGCGACTCGGATTCCTTCCAGGATGTGAAAATCACCTACACCATGATCAAACCGAGATTTTGTTGTCGCTGATTCTTGCCCGATACACAGAAAAAACATTGTGTTGCGAAGTGCAGTTTCAACCGCGTCTGCCATTTTCTCTCTCTATATCGTGATTGGAATGACCTCCGACCCAAGAGAGCTCGGAAAGAAGGTTGGCACGTTCTCCGATGACCGTCGATATTCTCTCCAGCAAAAATGGATTTCTCATTTTGAGAAACCTTAAATACAACCTTTCCTTTTGACAGTGCGAACCCCGCGTGTCTGCTTTTCGCGTGATCTTTGTATCTCGATCACCCATCTGACTACGATACTCTATGGTACCTAAAAAGAGAACAGAAGCACAGGCGAACGTCTTGGCCTTCTTCTCCCAGGGGTTCACCACTCGACCCAGGGTGATGTCATCTGTTTCACTAAACGAATTCTTGTTTCGCTGCAGCCTCGCTGTATAGGGC
>SZWC01026630.1:8049-26962 GCA_023375785.1 Penium margaritaceum
TTCCTTGGTTTGAGTGATCATGCAAATGTATAAGGATAAGTTTTCACCTCCATTGTGCTGTTTTGTTTGAGTGAATTGGCCAATACATTAGTCTAATGTATCTTTCCCTTCAGCCCTCTTTCCTTTCCCCAGTTTCTCTACCTCCCATCGGATCTTTTATAACGTAGTGTGGTGGTGTCATGCATGGGAACATGAGTTAACAATTCTTACAAGATATCATGAAAATCAATGTTTACTACCTAATAAATTTACCTCATAGAACATTGGATAGGGGGAGGGGGAATATATGGGATAAGTATATGCGATATTCTCTTCTTTTGTGGCTGATCATTGTATTGTTGTGCATACACAAGTTAATTGTATTCTTTGATTTTTTTAGTGGGAGTCATCACTCGTTGGGAGTGGAGTGAAGGTAAACTGTATGCGCTAAGTGTATGGGGTTGTGTCTCATTATTTAAGTAGTAGGTGTTTTGTTTCATACACATGTGCATTGTATATGATAAGATTTATTTCTTAGTGTGATTGATTGCATAAATAGATGGTAACGTGTTATTTAATTAACTTTATTGTAATGATAGTGTCTAATACATTCATCACATATAACTTTCCCTTCCATTCTTCCGCTGCTCCTCTTGCCCTTTCACACATATTGCACTATCCACTCAATCAATTTCTATGGAAAATAAATATAGAACTGTTTTATTTTGTCCATGATTCAGTATGTAATCATTTCATACCCTGATAAACTTTCCTCACACAAATGTGAAGGGGGAATGGAGGTGGGTAAGAAGGGAAGATGTTTGGGAAAGGTCTATGGGATAGAACATCACTCTCAGATAAGTAGGTGTATGGTGAAAATCCACATGAGTTGTGTATGCTTGAATATATTCATTGGTGTGAGTGATAATACGATTTAATAATCCTATGTTTCTATTTTCAATTTTAACTAAGCGAAAGAACACATTCTTGTACATTTTTCTCAGGAATGTTAACCTTCAATCTACGCCCCTTAATAGCTTGCTTTCCCTACCTACACACTTATGTTTTCTCACGTGGCTTAGTGACCTCACAAAGTGATACAAACATGAAGGAAAGTTTTCAGTATTGAATGCAAATTTTGTTCAGTACAAGATGCACTTAACTCATGTACCTTCAAAGAAGGGGTGGATGGAGGTGGAGGTTTCGCGGGAGAAAGTGTAAGGTAGAAGTGATCAGGGCAGTGTGTTATTGTGAGCTTCATAAAACCACAATTTCCATAAGTATGTTTTGTATAGTTGCAGATATTTCTTGATGTAATGAACAACAGATGGTGAGAAAGGTGGGGGTTAATTCTTTTGGTTCTTTCATGGTGTAAAAAGTGTATTGATTTCATACACACGTGTGTTCTATAAATCGATAAGTTCTTTGGTGTGAGTGATCACAGCACGATAAACTTATCTGATTTTATTTTTATTGTCTACTTTCTTGTCAATCCACTTTTGAACACATTTTCCTCATACATGTTACCCTTAAGCGGCCCTCCCCCTTGCCTCATTACTACTTATAAAACTACCCCTCATTCCACTTAACCTAGTGGTGTGAAGAAAGGATGCATATGTGAACAAAGGTTTCTAGGAGGAAGTAAAGTTTCCTTTCAAAACCCAATACATTTACATCATACAGTTTTGTAGAGGGGGGGGAAGGGGGGGAGGAGTGTTCGGAGTAATTGTTTTTTGGACTTACCACTATGCGGGTAGTAAATTCATCATAATCATACACATATACATTGTATGGTTTGATATGCTCCTAGGTATGAGGGATTTTATGCGTGTTATGAAGGTGGGAAGGAAAAAAACGTGTATGTGGCTAAATTGTGTGGTAGAGTACCACTTATTTGTAGTAATGCATTATTCTTATACACATGTTTGTGGGAAGTTTATGAACTAGTTTATTAATGTTTTTATGATCAATCATTAAGGTATCGTTGTAATAATTTTGTTAGCACCAAAAATTGAATGGGGGTTAACCTTGAAAGCTTCCAAGTACTAATTTCTCATGTACAGAAAGTTTCCTATAAATGGACATCTCCATGGGAAGGTACATCGTACTTACACTTGCATATGTACCATGCATATACATTGCTTTTAGAGTATATATTGCGGGGGGTTTAGCTATAAATGGAATCAAATTCCTTAGTGATATATTGTTTCTATGATATCACCATTCCGAGGAAACTTTCATCTGTGTAGATTAAGGGAATGATGTTATATAGGCGTTTCATATGAATTAGATCTTGCATACTATTTTAAAAAGATCTGATTATATTTTTTGAAAGTAAGGCTAAAATAATAATGTCGTATAGAGTGGAGATACTCATACTCATCTTAGCACATAGAAGAACAATTTGAACAGATATTCATTTTAGATACCAGAAAAATCATATGGAAACCATTTTTGGATGATGTTTTGGAATACGAGTGTCAGATATCATCATCCTTTTTTAGTCTGATGTTATGTTAAAACAAACTAAACTACTTACTTACTCTGAAGACATGGTTTATTTCCATCAAATGTCATGAATTTGGAAACATGATACCACATTCCCAACATAATCATGAAAGATTAAGCACTTGAATTCAAACAAAAATGTGTGGATTTGGATGTATAATGCAAAACACTAATTTAAGCAAAACAATGATACTTCGAAGAAGAGGAATTAAAATGCAAACAAAGTACTAAAACACGTACCATACAAGAATTTAGAAAACTTTGTTATTTACATTTTCCGAATCATGAAACCATCATAGGGAATTTCTTATACTAATAGTCCCAATATTATACTGGTGTGATAATTTTAGTTTAAAGCACAGTTGTGTAGAATTTTGAGGTTTTATAATCATGTTCTTATACAATGGAAAATAGTTTATAAGACTCTTCAATTATTTATGGTTGATTACAACGTATAATGACCATCCCCTTTATTGTTGAAGGGGATGGTCAAATGTTCCTGTGCAAGGATTTGATGCATTTCAAATGAAATAATGAGGATATCAGTGTGCTAAAAACTTCAAACATGATTTTTTTAAAATAAAATCATTACACGTTGAACATTTAGTTGAACATGTGAATAGTGATGTCTTGGAACAATCTCTCCAGATTTGGTTTTGCTTGAACATTAGCTATTAAACATGCCTTTTACTAAGGCATGTACAAAGAAATGTTACGGATTTCCCATCACATCATTTATCATTACCTTGGAAAACATTATAAAGTTGATTGAACAAGTAGAAATGAGGCTCGTTTTTGGAATCCTTTGCAAGAATGCAAGAAATCATGAAAGCCTTAGATTTTTTGTAAATTCATGCCTTCTTTAAACCTTGTAAAAGATGTAAGCATTTTATCTTAGATAAAATTTTAGGGTCAACCATTCACTCTCTCTACATTGAATACATTTTTTTCATGTCCATTCAGAAACGGGTCATGTGAATGTGATGTAGAGTTCTCTGAATCCTTATGATCACAACCATGTTTAAGAACATTCTACCTATGTTCCCTCCGTTTTTCCTCCTTCTAATTAGTATTGAATAATTTTCTCCGTCATGTTTAGATAGTTTGCTCATGGTATTCTTGAAGTTAGAATTATGAATAAGTTCATTAATTAGTTATTAATAAGTTTAAGGAAAAGTAATTATTATTCATCTTGAATGATTCCATGATAAAGGAAACATTTTGCAACACTGATTTGCAATACATTGTTTTGTTGGCTTGAAAACAAGTAGAAAGATAAAAATGAGTAATGTAAAAAATGAGGAACCATTTGCATTTCTTTTAGGAAGCATAGTTGAATGTAATCATGTTATTCTCAAATGGCATGGGGTGATGACTTCTTTGAACCTTGTCTTTCTTATGGAAACTCCATTATTCATTTTTTTATAACCATGGTTTGGTATTCGTATTCTTGTAATGTCATCAATGAAGTAACATGTCCGCACCAATGTTTGTTTTACTATGTAAAGATGATAAAGGAGAAGAGAGCTTTTTCCCCCCATGGACATATAAATGCCATCATTTCTCAAACTTTGTGTTGAGAAAATCTATTGATTTTCTAGTGTTTTAAAAAAAATTGATCCAATAAATGACATACAATTACTATGCTTAGTGAAGAATAGGAATTTTCAATATGACGTATTGATGGTAATTGGACAATGAAAAATGTTTTTCACTGCATGGGTCAAAGGATGCAAGTCGACATAGTGCGTGATGGCTTATATAAACAATGATGATGATGATTATTATTATTATATTTGTTGTATGAGAAAAACAAATTCATTCATAAGGGTTTCTTTATCACGTTGTGCATTACCTCTATATAGTTTTGGCAAAACGCGCTAAAAACATTGTCACTCACGTTTTTTCCTTACCTTGTCTCGTTCTTTCATTTCATTTATTCAAAAATTGTGTTCAAGGATTGTGCTTGTTGATTGGTATTATTTGAAAGAAGTGAAATGGATGTGTAATGTTTAGTAACATGTAAGACACAAGTGAGACAGTCATGCAAAATCGAAATAGATGAAAGATTTTGAAATTCAAATGAAACACATTGACATTTTCCCTCCCCCTTTCTGATTGGAATTTTTGGCTTAAGTCAATGGATTACAACTTGATGATTACTTTCATCCTCTTCATATACGACTTTAACGGAAAACCATGATGCCATTTTATTTATGGGCTAAAGTATAGAATGTCACATTCTATATTTTGAGGTTGTTTTATTAAAGGATTTTTATGAATTTACTCATTAAGAACTTTATTTCACATGTTAAAGTTTGTCTTCACTTAGCAGATTAGTCCACCTCATACACTTGTTTTTATAGAAGTTTGCATGCGTGATCATAACATGATGGTTCCAAAATCTTTAGGGCAATTTGAATATCATTCATGACCTATATGGCTCTTGTAACAGTTTATTGTAGAAATGTTGTAAATCAATTTTAGGCCTTTTCACCTAAAAATTTTAAAAACAATTCACAAAAAACGTTTTCTTAAATCGTTTTTTATTTCTTGAGAGTGTTAGATTTTTATCCTTTTGATTCACAAATCTTCAAGAAAATGCAATGAAGGAATTTTTTATCATGGTCAAGATGCCTTTCCAAAGTGTGAGAATCATGAACTACTAGAATGAATGGAAAAGGCTCATAAAACATTATTTTCTTAGGTATGCTATTACATAATCTTTTTGTTTTATGATGAATACGAAATAAAACTGTTCAATTATCTGTTCGAGTTGAATTTACTCATCAAAGCCTATATAGTATCATATTTCTACATGAATGGAATTTGAAGAGATGAACATTGTAGCGTGAGGGTCGGTTCGTCCCTCCCACCTCGCAGAAGCGAGGGGTGGTTGCGCACCACCCCTCGCTGACGCGAGGACTAGCCGGCGACCAGCACTTTCCTGGCTGCCGGCCAGCTCGCTACCGGACGGCTGGACGGCCGGCGGCCAGCCGTCCAGCCGGCCCAGCCGGCTGGACGGCTGGCCGGCCAAGTGACCGGCTGGCCACAGGCCGGCCAGCCTCCAGCCGCCAATCGCGGCCTCAGCCCAATTGGCGGCTTAAAGGCCACGAGGGCTTCGAGGGTGAGGCCTCGTGGCCTCGTGCCCTCGCCCCCCCTCGCCCTCCTTGCAAACGAGCAAGAGAGGACGAGGGATAGGGGGAGCGAGGGTGAGGTCAAAAAAATTGGCACGAAATTGCCAACGTGCCTCGCACGCGACGATTTTGCGCCAGAACGACAAAAACGTGAATCGAAGTTTGTTTGCGACAAACTTCGACATAAAACGTACAAAATAACTCATGCAAACACACGAGTTTGAGGTAAAAACCCCCGGTTTGGGTCCCAAAACCAGGGGTTTGGTTAAAAACGGAAAAGGGCCTCCGGAGACTCAAACTATTCGAGTCTCCTTGCACTGGGGAGTTGATGACGATTGCCCCTCAGTCTTGCGAAGGGGGTAAGCCCCTAATACGGGCTGAGAACGCCAATCTGCAAACTCCGACGACGACTTCAGAGCTAGAGGTGGAGACTCAGCCCGTTACAGTGGTTCTTAGGGTCAAACGATCCTTGCGACTAAGGGTTTGACGGAAACGGCGGTTACGTGAGATATAAGACACCACCGGAAGCTGCAAGCATCAACTGAAACGCCAAAAGGGATTATGGCATCCATACTTCACGGATTGAAGCGTCGTAAACTACGTTGCAAAGCTGGAAAAAAATTCTACTTGGTGGAGCCACTTTCTTCCAGCCTCTCCACACTTCCAGGGGAATAGGAGGATTTTTGTGGGGCGGGTTGGGGAGTTCCAACCTCTAAAACCACAAAATCCTCCTCATTTTCAAGGCTCCTTCAAACCTCCTTCATCCAAAAAATTGGGACAACGTCCCACCCCAAGCTTAGGGATTCTCACGACCTAAGAGCACCCTAAAACCAAGAAGGGTGTCACCTTCGGGATTCTTGGCGGCACCTCCAAGGATACCGGCTCAAGGAGGACGCCGTCAAGGGCGCAAGATGCGCAAAGAAGACTCGAGAGGAGGCCAAAGAAGATTAGAAGACAATAAGACAAGAACAAAAGTAGTCTTTTGTTTTAGACCTTGTACTTGCTTCTCTTCTTGCTCTTTGTCTTTGTTTTGTGAGCGACACTCACACTTCTTTTTACTCCCTTGTATTTTGATATTCTGTTTTCCTAGATCCTAGTTGCTACCAAGTATCGTTAGTCATGGCCTAGAAGGACTATTTTCTAAACCCACGACCTTGTGCCGACGTGGCGGCCAAGGAAAATAGATTTAAAGTTAAATGGCCTCACCGATCATGAGAGCACCATCTTAGGAGGCGATTCCACCTCGTTGTGGGGTGATCCTCACAACAACCTTCACGTGCTAGTTGCACAAGCGACGGGATGGCAAGTGCCGAACTGTCTAGGACCAACAAGAGCAAGGTGGTTACGGCCTAACAACGAGCTCTCGGCTGACTCCAAGTTTTGGGAGCCGCCGCCGCGAGCACGGTTGCCAACCCAAAGGCAATCGTACTGTTAAGGGCAACCCTACCGCCGAAGGCAACCGACACCAACCTTCCTAATGCCGTGCAACGTGCGGAGCCAAAAATGGTGCTTGACGAGCACGTCGACGCGCATGTGGGCGATCCCCACGCGACGGACGATGCCATGGAGGAGGATCTCTCGGGGGGATACCCCGACGAAGAGCACGATGTAGACGATGGCGAAGGCGGTAAGGATCGCGAACATCACCATCGTCATGCGCCGAAATTGAGCCAATTGCTCGAGAAGGGAAACACGCCCGCCGCATCGCATGAAGCTGCTGACGGGAGCGAGACTGCCGAGAGTAGCAAGGGCGTTGAAAGGAGCCATACGAGAAGTTCCCGCGAGACCGAGCCGAATGACGTCGCCGCGAAGGCAATTCGCGATTACCGTCGTAGGCGTACGGAGTCCGCTGCCGACGCCGCAGGCCGAATCAAGATCACCACTGGTGGTGTAGATAGGGCACCACTTGGAGGAATGGGGGCGGATCCTCCTTCCTACGTTAAGGCCGTAATGGGGCAAGGCAGCGCCCACTCGAGCGTCGTTGCCGACAACAGTCTCCTTTGAAAGGTGGTACTCCTTGGAGGCGTGTACGCAAACCGTATGCTCTTGAAGTGGGTAAGGGTGCATGGATAATACGAGGCCCTAGAGGCTATCGTTGATGCTCAGACGATATCATAGCTGAAGTTCGCGTTCGCCAACCTAATGACCCACGTCATGCAGAGCATCACGGACCTTGACCGTGATTGCCAGCTGCAGCGCCTGGCCGCCCATGAGGCAAGCCGCTGATGCAACGACGTCAACAAGGCATTGCATAGCGTGACCCAGGTGCGGATGGAAGAGCAAGTGCAGCGTCCCATAGCTACAGATGTCACTACCGGTGGAATCAATGACTTGCCTACCTCGACGACTTCGGGGTCAGTCATGAACACGTCCTTCCTCCATAGTGTGGACATCTTCTAAAGGGCTTGAAGTTGACCGACTGGCTGAATCGCATGGAGTACGTCCTACGTGTCCACAAGGCTCCTCTCAGCCAGTGGGGCGACCTTGCCACGACGCGGCTTGAAGACAAACTCTTCATGTACGTGGTCAAGGAGTGGACTCCACAGCAGCCGCACCTCGAGTGGCAGCTTATGTCGTGGGAGACTCTTTGTGTGATCATGCGCAAGAAGTGCACCCAATGTGAGGAGGCGTAGTGCGCCTTCCACAAGATCAAGGACTTCAAGCAGTTGGGCAGCTCGCTCAAATCCTACTTAAGCGAGTTCACCGCACTCGTGGAGGAAACCGAAAGCTTCACCGAGGGCGTTTGAACTCACGCGTTCAAGTACCCGGAGTGCATGCTGCTGAAGTACTTGTGTGATGGTCTCACCTGCAAGAAGCTGAAGGACAAGACCACCACGACAGCCAGTGGCCAAGCTCGGACAAGCTGGAGGGCGTTGCGCGAATACATGAGCGAAGTGTATTCGGCGAATGAGAAACACTACTCTGATGCACGGCCGAACGCGCGTGCACATCAGGCGCGCGACATAAGCGTGCACACTGCAGGGGCTAGTGGGTGAGCCGGACAGTGAGACGGGGCCAAGGGCAAGCAGCCTATAAACCCTCTAGCCAAGAACGTTGGTGGATACAGGGGTCACAACAACAAGCACAGCCGCAAGAATGACGAGTAGCAGGCGGCGCATGAGCGTCGTAACGCGGCCTTCCTCGAAGGGCTCTGCCATAACTACATGCAGCCGGGCCACTTTAGAGCTTAGTGCCCTGAGGCTGCTGGTGGTGGTCAAGAGGCCGCGGCGCTAGCTGTAGCAGCCGCACCTCGTGGGGATGGTGTAGGAGGAGGCCGCGAACAAGGCCATGGATAAGGTTGCGGTTGCGGCAATGGGCCCGGCCGTGGTAACGGACAGGGCCGTGGGGCGGGTTTTCCCCACCCCTGAGTGACGTTAATGGGGACCACTCAGGGGTAAAACTGGTTCATGAGTGTGAGTTCATGTTTTCAGACAAGGATGTTAAACAATTTGAGTTTTTGACAGGTTCAAATTTCTTTGTTGCCTTCTCCCCTTTCATTGAACCTCATTCTACACTTGGTGATCGACATTGCCCATTACATATTGCATCACCAGACGAGATGCATGACCGAACCTGCTCAGTGGTGGTGACACCAACCATTGTTCAAGAGTTGTGTAACACAGTGATTGAAGCAAACGCCCTCAAAGCAATGAGCTCAATGACATTTCGAGTACCTTTAGTCGACGATTTAGACCCAATGAAACTTAAAGACTGGAAGGTGCTGGCCAAATTCACACGTGCCCACAAGTTGTGGACTCGAGTGGATAAATCATGGGAGTTAAGATGCCCGTCGTACAGATTCTGTGTTGATCACAAGCTTGGCTTACCATCTTTGAGTCTGTTCACTCGGAAGAGAGGAGGCAACATGACGATGCAATTCAAAGGACACCTAGCTGGTGCTCCTGTGAACGTACTTGCTTACAGTAGAGGAGACAAATCTTTTGTCATCCTTGGCTTTACTCGTCAGGTTGGCCTGAAGTACGAGCCATCAAATGGCGCGGTTCTTGTCGGTGACAACCGTACGGTACCCGTGATCGGTACTTGTAAATAATTGCAAATATTTGTATTAAAGGGTACACACATTGTCACGTTGAACGCACTTAACCTTCTTCACCTGTTTGACATGGTGCTAGGTGATCCCTGGCTTTGTGACAACAAGGCTCTAATGTGCTTTGATTCAAACTGTTTGATCCTTCGAAAAGGACAACGCCGCTTTACATTGATTCCGAGTACGAAATAGTCTTCAATCTGACTCAAAGTCCATGGCAGCTTGTCTAAAATGCAGGTCAAGAGACGTATTCCACAAGGTTGTTGATACTTCTTGGCTCAGCTACAGAAAGTGGAGGACGACATGACGGAAGACACGCCACAAGACATGAAATCTCTATTGGCGGAGTTCTCGGATGTATTCCAAGACCCACCGGCAAGGCTTCCACTAGAAAGACACATGGGCCACAAAATTTTGCTGCAACCGGAGGTGAATCCTCCGTTGAGACCCATGTACTGCCTTAGTCCAGCAGAAATGCAAGAGGCCGAACGCCAAATCAAAGAGTACCTTGCACAAGGATGGATCGAGCCAAGTAGCTCACCGTACGGTGCGCCGATCCTTTTTGTGAACAAAAAGGACGGTGGTTTATGCATGTTTGTGGCTTACCTGGCGTTGAACAAGCTGACGGTGAAAAAATGATTCCCCTTACTATGGATTGAGGACCTTTTAGACAAACTCCAAAGCGCAAAAGTATTTTCGTCCTTGGATGTGTCTCAAGGGTACCATAAAATCTGTATCACGGAAGATGGTGTGCCCAAAACCGCGTTTCGAACGCACATGGGACACTATCAGTTCCGAGTGTTATGCTTCGGGCTTACAAATGCCCAAGCAACCTCCTAAGGAGAAATGAACTGAACGTTCACCAAGCAACTCGGATAGTTTGTCTTGGTTTACGTGGATGACATCCTAGTTTTCTCCAAGTCAATAAAAGAGCATATAGAACATTTGCACGAAGTTCTCGTAATCCTTCGGGAATAGAAGTTCTATGCAAAAGTGAGCACGTGCAAGTTTGCACAAGATGAGCTCGAATACCTTGGACATATCGTCGGGAAGTATGGCATCCGTGTTGACCCACAAAAGGTCCAAGCCATTGTGGACTGGCCACGCCCCGACAATGTTCGGCAGATTCAGTCTTTCCTCAGCCTTGCAAACTACTTTCGACGGTTTATGCAAGGGTATTTGACCCTGGTAGCACTGTTGACCAGGCTCACGCAAAAAGACGTGTGTTGGGAATGGACACCTGATTGCGAGAACGTATTCCTCAAATTCATAGAGCTTCTATCCACGGCACCCGTCGTAGCTCTTCCAGATCCATCGCAACTGTGGGAGGTTCGATGTGAATCATTGGTAGTAGGACTCAAAGCCGTCCTGATGCAAAACGGTCACCTAGTTGCGTATGAGAGCCGGAAGCTCATCCCCGTGGAAACGCGGTACACGACTGGGGATCAAGAGCTCCTTACGTTAGTACATGCTTTCAAGATGTGGCGTTGCTACCTCGAGGGTGGTGAAGGAGATGTGACGGTCGTGACCAACCATAATTCATTGGTATTTTTCCAAACGCAACCGAACTTGTCAAGACGACAAGCGCATTGGAGCGAATACCTGAGTCGATTCTCTTTCACATGGGAATATCAGCCAGGACGCATTAATGTGGCCGATCCACTAAGTCGACAGCCTGTGGAAATTAAAGCAACCACCGAGGTAAATGGATGTTTTATGGCCATTGCAATAGCAACCGTACAGCCATCAGATCCCCCTACACCTCTACGGTAACCACCACGAGAGATTATCCATTAGAACGGATTTGTAAATAGGATCCGGATGGGATATTGTGTGGATTCTTGGTTTCAAGACTCAAAATCTGGACAAGTACGGCTTGGTGGAAGCCGCAGGAATCTTCTGGGACGGAGAACAAGTTGTTGTGCCAAACTCGGGAGACCTTTGAGCAAAGGTTATCTCCTAATTCCACGACCCGCCGGTCGCAGGCCTCATGGGACCCCGAAAGACCAGACAGGCACTCTCGGACCACTATTGGTGGCCAGGGTGGAGTGTCGATGTCCGTAAGTATTGCATGACATGCGACCCATGTCTTTGGAATAAGGCTATTAACAAGAAGCCTGCTCGACTTCTCTAGCAGCTTCCCATTCCTAGGACTCCAAGGGAATGCGTCAGCATGGACTTCATTACTGGTCTTCCGAACACGGCTCGTGGCCATGATGCAATACTAGTGCTTGTGGATCTTTTGACAAAGATGACACACTTAATTCCTACAACCACTAACGTGAACGCAGAGGAGACCGCTCGTCTCTTCTTTGAGGGTGTCGTAAAGTACCACGGCTTGCCATTGCGCATTATCTCCGATCGAGATAAAAAACTTGCTTGTAAGTCTGGTAAAAGATGCACGAGTACTTTGGTAGTGAGCCGCAAATGTCGACAACATTTCACCCTCAAACTGACGGACAAACAAAGCGCATGAATCGCACTTTGGAGCAGATGCTTTGCATGTACGTGGACCCTGCCATGCATGATTTGGAGGAATTTCTATTACCGGCAGAGTTTGTGGTGAACAACTCGGTGAACGAGTCCACAGAGTTCACACCGTTTGTGTTGAACAGTGGTCGGCATCCAGTGGTACCCTCTTCATTGGTGAAGAGTGGGAGTACAAGAGGGTAGGTCCCTTCTGCTTAAGCCTTTGCCGAGCGAATCAACTCCTTGTTACAGGAGGCGAAGGGTCAGCTTCAAGCAGCTTGGCAGTGACAAAAGGCATATGCCGACAAAGGTCGTCGGGAGGTGTCGTTTGACATCGGTGACAATTTGTTGCTCAGCACTAAAATCCTCAGGTTTAAGTCGCCAGGGGCAAGAAAGCTTCTACCGAAGTGGATTGGGCCATTTCCCATTGTGGCATGCATAGGGCCAGTGGCATACCGATTGCTACTTCCGCCGAGTATGAAGCTACATGACGTGTTTTATGTGAGCCTGCTGGCTCCATACACAGCAGAAGGAACCGTTCAGCCACCGCTAGCAATCCTGGCTGCCAACGGCCAATACGAGGTCCTTCTCTTACTCGAGCACCGAGAGCGTACTCTTTGGTCGCGCGTTGTCAGGGAGTACCTTGTTCATTGGGCCGGTTGTGGACCTGAACATAATTCATCGAAGCTCGAATCTTGGTTGCCCACAGGGGTGGTCAACGATTACTAGAGCGAGCTTGCAACTCACATAGATCGACGCGTGGCATGAGGTACCACTTGAACGCGGGAAAAGTGAACAACATTCCCATAGGGCAGCATTCATGGACAGTAACCATAAGAGGTTGGGGACGCCCAACATGGTTGTCGTGCGGACGCTCTAGCCTAATGGGGGGAGGCCGCTAGCCGTGCTGACCTACAAGCTACAGCTTAGGTCTAAGTTCCATGCACGTGTTCATGTTTAGCTGGTGATTAAAATTGTTAATTTTCTTTCACAATGTTGATGAATCACTTATTGACAATCCTACTTGTTGTTCATGAACCGGGACGGTTCATAACAAGTGGGGAGGAATGTAGCGGAAGGGCCGGTTCGGCCCTCCCACCTCGCTGAAGCAAGGGGTGGTTGTGCACCACCCCTCGCGTCAACGAGGGTTGGCTGGCGGCCAGCACTTCGCTGGCCGCCCAGCCAGCTCGCTGCCGATCGGCTGGACGGTCGGCGGCCGGCCAAGTGACTGGCCGGCCACCGGCCGGCTAGCCACCAGCCGCTGATCGCGGCCTCAGCCCAATCGGCGGCTGAGAGGCCACGAGGGCCTCGAGGGCGAGGCCTCGTGGCCTCGTGCCCTCGCCCCCCCTCGCCCTCCTTGCAAACGAGCCAGAGAGGGCGAGGGATAGGGTGAGCGAGTGTGAGGTCAAAAACAACTGGCACGAAATTGCAAGCGTGCCTCGCACGCGACGATTTTGCGCCAGCTTGACAAAAGCGTGAATCAAAGTTTGTTTACGACGATCTTTGACATAAAACGTACAAAATAACTCGTGCGAACACACGAGTTCTAGGTAAAAACCCCCGGTTTGGGTCCCAAAACCAGGGGTTTTGTTAAAAACGGAAATGGGCCTCCGGAGACTCGAATTACTTGAGTCTCCCTGCTCTGGGTTGTTGATGACGATTGCCCCTCAGTCTTGCGAAGGGGGTAAACCCCCGACGCGGACAGAGAACGCCATTTTGCGAATTCCGACGACGACTTTAGAGCAGGAGGGGAGACTCAGCCCCGTTACAGACATGTAAAGGTACGACTTTGGGAATCTTATGAATCTTAATGAAAATCTAGATTTATGTTTTGAAAGTATGAAGAGATAACAAAGAGCATGCATTTTGTAAGGGTTTGATGGAGATCCAACTTATTACTCAAACAAAATATTTAAAAGGGGAGTCATTCGTGGTATGTGGGTAGATTTGGAAAGAATGCATGCTTCCTGAAGTTTCATTCCGATGGACAGTATTGAACCTTAAGTATAAGGATAATTAGTGATTGCTTTACTTGACCCATTGTGGAGTAACCATACATTGATCTTCAACTTGTGGGATGTGTATCTGAAGGCGTTTTTTTCCTACCTTGTATGAATGAACGGGTTTGTTTAGATTTACCCTAAATATGTAGCCAAAGTTTCTTGTTAACAACGAAACATGTTTCTTCTTGCATTTTAGCTTGCATGAATACAAATAACAGCACAAATACACTGTTTGGTGTTACAATCATCTTCAACATGTGAGGGTGCCTTTGAATTTGCTGTCTTTTTGCATATTTCTCGAATAAACCTAATTTTTTCTTCGTTTGTAAATTGGTTACCGTTTCAGACATTGGTCATGCTGATGTTGTGTAGCTATTCCTGGCTATGAAATGAGGTAAGTCATGTACGTCTGTCAGTGTAGAATCGTGTGAGTGGAATGTGATACTGAATTGTGGCTTCACATGCTATGGAATGGAAATAATGCATCGGTATGTGTTTAACATGTCACTGCCTGTGGCGGATCACCTGTATGCGTAGGAGGATATGGGGTCTTCTTTCTCGCGGGCATGAATTGAATGTTTTTCGCAACGGGAGAGGCACAGCACGTGCACGAGCATGTGCTGGCCAGCTGCATTCGTGTTCCCACCTGCGCAGGAGAGAATCAGTGAAAGTTCTGTGGACTATGTGCGACCGTCCGAGGGGCAGGTAAGGACNCAAAGACTTCTCCGGTGCTCGGACTGGCACTTCGTTTCCAACCATCCGCAGAGGACTACTTTGTTCTCCGATGGGTAGAACCTGCTCGCCATTCCCTCAACTGTCTCATGCAGTTCAGAACTCTTGAATCAGCACAATGCATGGTCTGTTAAACACACATTGTCATAGTCAAATAAGGTGAATTGAAATAATTTTGATTTAATTTATTCCGACTTCTATACGTTTCTTAAAGAACCAGGATTAAAATGAATTTCATTTTCAATGGAATGAAAAACATTTTCTGATCAACACATGCCACCATGAACCATGTTCTGAATTTGGAGTACAATGTCATATCAATGGATTCATCATATCATGGAGGGGAAAATATTTTACGGCAAGAAATCCCAAATGTTTTCCTTCTGATACCTTTCAAGTTTGTCTTAACCTAGAGAAAGCTAATAATAAAGAAAGAATAAACAAATTCACAATAGTAACCTGCATGAATAATTCATAGTTATATACATGAAAATTTAAATTAATTAAAAATATTAACATGTAAACTCGTATGAATTGGATTTTTTCCTATTAACAAATTATCATGGATTTTTACAGAAAATTTGTAAAAATAAAACAAATTCATGCATCAAAATAACCACATGGAAAATTTGAAAACAAAAATTTTCATTTTTAGGCTATAAAATAAGGATTGAAGACACAATAATAGTGTTACGTAAGATTTTACTGAAAGGTCATAAACATTTAAGGCTACATTGTGAATCTTTTAGAAACTTTCCAATGACAAGATGATTTTTTTGTATTTCATGATTTAAAACAATTTTGGATGGGATAGAATTCAAAATATTTGGATTTTATTTACTTTGTCTTAAAGGTGGTTTTGTTTTCTAATATTTTTTTCCACATGAGTGTTTCACATGAAGCTTGTCCAATAGGGCCAGAATTGTTTTACATTATTTGGTTTTCCCTTAACACATCCATACCACCGCCAAAAGGTCATTGATCAATGAAAGCCATGAAAAGCAAACATCCTACGTTACACTCCTATGACCTCAGAGTGATACCCATTTTAACATGTACAAATGGACTCAAACATTGGTAATGAGATAGTAACGTAAGAAAGGAAATGAGAAGCGTGGCCCACTAGGCCAATACCGTGGTGATTGAGGGTCTTTGACCCTCAACCCATAATCTCTAATTTCCCATTAGCCAAGGACCCATTAAAGTAGTGTAAAACTGATGGCCAACATTACAATGGTTGTATGAAACAAATTTTCCACTTCCTCGCCCTTTATCTAGTTATTCTATTTGTGCCTTGTAAGAGATATTTGTTTCCGATGTAGAAGTACATCAGACACATTTTTACGCATCATCATGTAACAAAGACATGTAATAGAATTTCTACAATAATGGCCTGTCTATCGTATCAAAGAAGTAACTACCCCAGGGTAAAATGTATGTACATACATGATGTGGGCTTTATGAACCATAAAACTTGGATTGCACCATCCCATTGTGAGTTGAAGGTTTATCTTTGTGCTCATCAACATTAAGTTGGCTATAGCGTGAGAGGATGGATTTCCCATGTCCATCCTTCCATGACATCAACTTAATAAGCAATACACTTTCCCACCTTAAGATGATATCTGGGTCACGTTTTGTCATGGAACCATGGGATTCTACTTGAAGCTTGAGTAGTCAAGGGTAACAATTCCTCTTCATGGATTTAGCTTCCCATTTTTGTATTGGTTTTCTTCTTTGTCATAAGATCAAAAAGTCCTCCTATGACGAGTGTCTTTTGTTGTATCTGTCTCCTTACTAAGGTTGTTTCTTGGGAGGACAAAGTCGCTAATTTCCCTAAGTCAAAATCATGCCCTTTCACCAAATAAATGGTTTTCACCATCTGTTTTTTACCAATGCAACTCCTTCAAATGTGTCACTCGCTGGACTTACATTTTCCTAGTTGAAAACGAGGCCATGGTGTGGGAACACCATGTGAGCCTCGCGTTTGCTTCTAGTATTTAGGCCAAAAAAATATGGAACCTTGGGAGAAAAATTTCACTAGCATGTACATGGAGCCTTAAGTATAGCTCCCTAGTTTATATCAGAAGTAGACCATGTAATGGCTGAAAATGCCCTGGCACACTTCATTGACATTTCATGGTAGTGTAATGGTTATTAAAAAAGAGAAAAAATATGTTTTTGAAAGTTTTCATTCTCTCTTGTTCAACTCCAACTTCACAAGGACACAAAATAACTTTGTTTTCCAGATCACTCCTGTCCGTGCCAAGGCCCTTGTCCATGAGCTCTTAGGGTGTTTTGTACGTCCCTTAGTATGCATTTCCCTCAAGGGGTAGCAGATCCCCATTGTCTCGTCAATAAGCTCAACTGGCCACGTGATAGCTGACTTGCATAGCCCTAAAAAATGTGGACAGTTTTGTCTGCGCGTTCAAAAAGTTGCCATGTTGTGTGCCCTCCTGCAAGTTGATATTTTTATTCCTTCCGGCAGGAAGCTGACAGTTTTGTGTGCCGTATTTAGAGTCCTTGTAGAGTTCCGTTTGCCGCTGAAACCGCCAGCTATTCGTATTGGGGAGAAAAGTTTTTGCGGTGCAAGTCTCTTCGCCTCCCTGCCGGTGGTCCACGCAGCTGGCCCGCGTGTGTTCCGCAGCTCACCGGCGGCAACGCTTGAGCCCAGCCAACCGCACACCATGTGACGCCGCTGGTTGCATCCACTGATGCGCTGTCGACGCGTCGGATCATCCGCCGCCTTCGAACAGATTCGCCGCTACCTTCGCGTCTCAGCTTTCCGTGCTGGATCATCTCACTTTCCGCTTCAGTCGCCGCGCAGAGACACNATAAAGTCCACAGCCGACGGGGCAATTCCGTGGCCTGCGGGTCATTGTGCGCATCCATAGATCAGAGAACAAGAAGCATTCCAACCATCATTGGGGAAGGTCAGGCTCAGGCGGCCCCCTTCTCCGGCTATCGGTTGTATGTGGTGAAGTCAGTTTTAAGGAGACGGTTCGTACATGGGTCAGTCTGATTCTCTATGTCTTACCAGCAGCAGCTGCTGCAGCCGCCGGACGGCGAACGGCACCAGCAGCTGCAGCAGCAGGTTGAACAGAATGCAAGCAAGCAGGGCTTAGCAGCGGCGCAGCAAAGCCAGACAGAGTGCACACAGTTGCAACAGGAGAAACCAACCACGGCAGGACAGGCTCGCATGCAGACAAGCATGCCGCAAGAGAAACCGCATCAGCAGCTTCATCATCATCAAGAGGAGGAGATCGAGGAGCAGCAGCAGCAGCACCACCACCAACAGCAGCCACAGCAGCAGACTGGAGCACAACAGCTGCTGCAGGACGAGCCAAAGCAGGAGCTTCAGGAGGCTCTGCAGTCCATGCAGCAGGCATCCGTCGCTACCTCCCCCTTCACCGCGACCGACGCCGCAGCAGCAGCAGCTGCAGCAGCATCAGGGGAAGGAGCGGGGGAGGAGGAAGAGGAGGGCGTGGAGGTGGTGAAGGGGCCGTGGGCGCCGGAGGAGGACGAGGTGCTGCGGCGGCTGGTGGCGCAGCACGGAGCGAGAAACTGGTCGGCGATCGCGCAGGGCCTTAAGGGCAGGACTGGCAAGAGCTGCCGCCTCCGCTGGTGCAACCAGCTGGATCCGCAGGTCAGCCGCTGTGCCGCGCGATGTGCATTGCAGAGACTTGAACCCGCCGTGTTCAGAGCAGGGACTTGAACGTGCCATGTTCGCTGCAGCGACTTGAACGTGGCATGACCAGTGAAGGGACTTGAACGTGCCGCATGCGGTGCAGGGACTTGAACGTGTCAAGTTGAGTGCAGGGAGTAGAAACCTGGCGCGTGTCGGTTCGCTGCACAGCGAGCTCTGGATCTCTCACAGCTTTTCGTTTAGCAGATCTTGGCTTGACGGTTTGAGGGCATGCCTCCTCGCATCCAGGACTGAAGTGCCAACCCGTAGTACGGGCATGGGGCTGGATGGGCAATGGGGTTGCAAAGGCAATGGGGTTGCATGGGCAATGGGGTTGCATGGGCGATGGGGT